>JALPQI010031243.1:0-53606 GCA_025490895.1 Thaumatotibia leucotreta
ATCATTAGAAAGTTTGAATAATAGTTCCAAGAAAGTGATAAATGAATATACTTTGGCAATGAATGATTTGATATTCACACTCGGCCAGTCATGTTTGTGTAAACAACAGAGTGGTCGCTTGTCAATGAGTTTAATTAAACCTGATCTGTGTACCAGTTTACCATTAGATGTAAGTAGTAATAATTCTATCTACAATACACAATTACATATATCTGAACATAATGAACATAATGTAGTTATGTATTGTGATGAATTTGGAAGAAACATGGGCTCATTTTTGAACAGGTATTTAAAGGGACCCCGCATTTTCAACAATTGTTTGCCTTCAGCTTCTTTGAATGATATTTTGCGTCAAATTTTAGATGACAGTAATTTAAATTTACAAAGTACCCTGCTCATTCTTGTAGGGAGCCGAGGAGTTTTGAACAAAAATAGACTAATGAAATTCTTTGAAGAATTAAATACTCTTAAAGTTAAAGAGATTATCATGTTTACATTTCCATACTGTAATGAAATGTCAAAGACAGAAAATGATACTAGATATAATTTAAATCTGACCATGTATAAGCTGTGTACATATAATTATAGTAATAAGTTTAGGCTAATTGACATTAACAATTATGTTAATAAGAATAAGTATTATTTTCCTATTGTTTCTATGACTAAAGGTAAGTTTTACCTTTCTAATTATTGTAAGAGACAAATAGCTCTGTCGCTATCCTATTGTTTTGATATATCTGCCAAAAATTTGGCAAATAACTGTGCTCCTATTGAGCAATCAATTATGAACTCGGAATTGGTTCCAATTTTAACCAATAATTTAAATTAAATGATAAGACAAAAGAGTGCCATATCTCTGGCAAATTAGTCTCTAATAAATTAATTGAAAATTGTAATAATAATAGAAAACTCATCCACCTGGTTCATCAAAATATTCAGTGTATTAGAGGAAAAGATTTGCAGATTGAACTTTTTTTAAATGAATTTAATATTGATATTCTATGTATAACTGAACATTGGTTAAAAAGTAATGAAGTGGTGCCTCAGTTTAATAATCACCAGGTGGCTAGTTCGTTTAACAGACTTAGTTCCATACATGGTGGGTCATTAATTATTTTAAATAAAGAATTAAAATTTAAGGAACGTAAGGACATTGTTTCTCTGTCTGTTGAACGGACTATAGAATTGAGTGCTATTGAATTAGATAAATTTATTGTTGTATGTGTGTACAGGCCGCCTTTAAGTAATTTTGAGCAATTTGAAAGTGTAATGGAATCTGTGCTTCATAAAATATCAGTTTGCGGTAAGAAGTTACTTATATGCGGCGACTTTAATGTAAACCTTTTAGAAAATTCAACAACAAGTACAAGATTGTTGAATCTATTTAAGTCTTCTAAACTCAACCACATTTTTATGGAGCCTACTCGTATCAGTGCAACTAGTGCGACTTGTATTGATAACATTTTTACTGATATTTTTCCTGTTAATAAAAAAGTAATCAGTAATTTAGAGTCAGATCATTTAGGTCAATTAATAACGTTTGAGACCATCAGGAAAAATAACATTAGAAAACAAATTACTTTTGTGCCAGTAACCACAAGCCGTGTTGAACGAATGAAAGAAAGTTTAGTGCAGACGCTACCTACTCTGTCTTCCAACATTAACTCCAATGACATGTATAATTCATTCTTTCACATTTTTATGAAACATTACAACAAAATATTCACTTCCAAAAAAATTGTGGTTGGTGGTGCATCTGCTTTTAGTGAGTGGGCAACTGCGGACTTGTATGAACGTAGACGAGCACTGTATGCATTGTATGAAGAACGGCGGTTTAATACGAGTGATGAATTTAAAGAACACGTCAAACAATATTCTAAGAAATTTAAGACTGATTGTAATAAAGCTAAGCGCGATTATTTGTCCCGAAAAATTAAAAATAGTTCCGACATCATTAAATCAACCTGGAAAGTGATTAATGCGGAGACTGGTCGATCAAAGCACAGATTCCACGATCCTAAATTAAAAATTAATGGCAAAATTATAGAGTCAAGTTTAGAAGTAGCAACAGAATTTGAGCACTTTTTCGCCGATATACCAGTCTCCATAACTAAGGATTTAAATTCATCACCCTCGGCTGCCACTATATTATTAAGAGATAACGTCCCTATGTGTAGTAACGACTTTAATTTTGAACATATTCAAATCTCAGATGTAATAAAGGCATTTAAATCCATCAATGTCAAAAAAACTTCTGACCTCTGGGGAGTCTCTGTTCATGTCGTCAAATCCCTTATTGAAATCGTAGCACCTGAATTGGTAGTAATATTTAATCAATGTGTTGATTGTGGTGAGTTTCCTGATCTTATGAAACATAGTAAAGTAACTCCTTTATTCAAATCCGGTAGCACTTCTGACCCCACTAATTTTAGACCTATATCTGTGCTACCAACGTTCAGCAAAATCTTTGAAAAAATAGTTTTATCGCAATTAATTAAGCACTTTAACGTAAACAATTTAATGCATAACAAGCAATTTGGTTTTACTCGGGGGCGCTCAACATCCGATGCTGGTGTCGAATTAATTAAACAAATATTTGATGCCTGGGAGGAATCACGAGATGCTTTAGGTATCTTCTGTGATTTGTCCAAGGCCTTCGACTGCGTTTGTCATGAAACATTGATCAGGAAGCTAGACCATTATGGAGTTAAAGGATCAGCGTTAAATTTACTGGAATCTTATTTACGCGGTAGAATACAAAGGGTTGATGTGAATGGACAGCGATCGCCGGGGTCATTGGTCTCCACGGGTGTACCACAGGGATCTATATTGGGGCCTTTCCTTTTCCTTATCTACATAAATGACTTGCCACATCTCATAGAGACCCACCATGACATAGTATTGTTTGCTGACGACACTTCACTTATTTTTAAAGTCAAACGACAGCAACAAGCTTGGAATGATGTAAACAATGCTATTTCGAAAGTAGTGAACTGGTTTAATATGAATAACTTAATGTTGAATGAGAAAAAAACTAAATGTATTAAATTTGTTACAAGTAACGTAAAACATCAACAGGCTAGTATATTTGTGAAAGGTGAGGAATTGGAAATAGTTGAAAGTACAGTCTTTCTTGGTATAACACTAGACTCTAAGCTTCAGTGGGGTCCTCACATATCTAATCTCTCGAATAAACTGAGTTCTGCAGCTTTTGCAGTGAGCAAGATCCGTCAATTAACTGACGTCGATACAGCTCGGTTAGTATATTTTAGTTATTTTCATAGCATTATGTCGTATGGCATTTTATTATGGGGCAGTGCTGCCAATTCAGAGACTAACACTATTTTTGTTCTGCAGAAGAGGGCTATTCGAGCGATATATAAAATGAGCCCTAGAGACTCACTTAGAGATAAGTTTAAGGTTATTAATATAATGACATTGTATTCTCAATACATCTATGAGAATATTATGTATGTACATAAAAATATTATCAATTTTAGGAAAAATTGTGACATACATAATATTAATACTAGAAACAAGCATAAGCTCGCAGTACCCGCCACTCGGCTCCATAAAATTAGGAAATCATTCATGGGTAATTGTGTAAGATTTTATAATAAACTTCCAGTAAATGTTACTGAATTTTCAGTCAACAAATTTAAGAATTTTGTAAAGCGTAAACTTATATCTAAAGCTTATTATAGTACACAAGACTACATGAATGATAAAACACCGTGGGAGTAATTTAGGATTTAATTATTAGTTTGTTAAAGTCATGACATTCAATTACGATAATTTACGCTTGGAGACCTTGTACATCTCCAAACGTGCATTATATAATGTTATTATTATATACCTATTCGGAGAGAAACCTTACTTCTCTATAAATTATTACTTATAAATGTTGTGACTTTTAGAGACTTTACATCTCTTGTTATTATTATTATATTTCAATTTGTTTAAAATCAATTTTATGTTTTTTTTTTAATGCATGTTAGTTGTAAGATGTACCATCATTGTTTGAAAAAATTATTCCCGCCAAGTTTCTTACCGGTTCTTCTTGGGTCAGCGGTGTAGGGTTCGAACCGGAAGTAGTTTTCATATCTAGACGATTCAAAAGAGTTTGTTGCTATTCCAATTTGAATAAAGAATTATTTGACTTTGACTTTGACTTTGAAATAGTTTTTTGGCATTATTTAGCTTGCTTGAGTGCCTAGGTAAGGGAAATATCGTTATTGTTTCGACATTTAAAATTGGGCCATACAGATTGGTTTAAATAAAAATTGTTTTGTGGCCAATAGTTGGCGTTTAATTAAACCGTCCATATTATCCGTAGCTCAGTAAGATCATTAATATATTTGGTCCCGTAGGTAGTAAACGTTGTTCAAAATCATTGATGGATTCATATTTTACTATCTTGTATCACCATTTTCGTAACACTGTATTTTCTAATTGATCCATGACCGTAGTCCGACACGCAATTAACTGGCTTATTTAAAGATAAAAAAACAGAGTTTAATGCCATAAAAGCTTCCTGTCATGATGTCATCTACTTACATCCTAAGCCATTCATCAAATCATCAATGAATGACTCATTCACCTAAATACATGGATGCCATACATAAGTTTCATAACGTAGCTCGATTTGTTACGTCATCATCATAATCATCAATGTACAGGGTGTTTTTTATTGTCTATTTGCATTAAATTTAAGGGAAGCTTATTTAGGCCAAGTGTAAATAAATAGACATCTTTAGGTGCATTTAGACCATCAACGAATTTCGACGAATCACGTTTTGTGTAACGAACGAATTTCGTAGAGTGAGGGATAGAATGAGCATTCGCTCGTTTGGTGTCAACCTTTAGACAATAGACAAATTCCCGTTAACGAATTTCAAAGTTCGCTATAGCAGCTGGATGCTTAGCCATGTTGCCAATCGCTAACTATATCGTATTGTAGTTATTCCTCTCTGTCACTCTTTCGTATTAGTGCGACTAAGACTGTTAGCTGCCTTTTGTTTACGATTGACGATTGGGTAAATCCTTGTAACTGTAATGAAAGTGACCATTTGATCGTCTGTTTATTTACGATCCAAGTGTACGAGGGCTGTTCCGAAAGTTTTTAGTTGCTCCGGTTCTAATCATGCGATTTAAATTAAATTTATATCATTGTGAGGGACATTTCAATACTTATTATGGTTAATAAATTTATGCATGTAATGGGAATAGTTTTTTTATTATATTTTTTTTACAAAAAGCTGTTTTGTATGAAATTAAACATTGTATGGAAAAATTGGCCATTTTTGACACATTGAAGCATATTTTGTATAAAAATCTTTGAAAGCCGTACTTAAATATACCCGGGATAAATAATTTAGTTCATTTTGCGTTTTTTAAATTATAATTGAAGAACAATGATTATTGATTGAATGATGGTTTTTACAATATACGAAATTCCGATTTAAGAGTTTACGATTTTTTTCGGTGCCTACTCATTTATGATTAAAGTAAAGGATATCACGTAATTTGTACTTAATAATAACGGAAACATCATCAATTACTAGTACCTATAAAATAAAATAGTTTTATAAGCGAATGATGTTCATAGCATCTCATTAAAAAAGTGTTTTAAAAACCGGTATCATGGTCATTGGAGTAAGGCTCGACACGTCTAAGTAAAACAAAATAATAAAAATATCTAAAATCTTTACTAAAACAAATTTACACCGCCTAAAGCGTCATTGAAATATCCCTCAAAATGGTGGAAGTTTTATTGAAATCGCATAAATAGAACCGGAGCAACTAAAAACTTTCGGAACAGCCCTCGTAAGTGTTACACTATTTCTGATTAAAGTGATTAAGTATTATTTTGATGTCTAGACATAATAACAGTAAAATTTGTACAATTAATAAATATACATACGAGAAATTGGTCAATTTCATTACACTCTTTCATGGAATAACCTTTTCACCGCCACAGTCTGCCATAGAAGAGAACAGAAAATCGTGGCTACGACGCCAATGACGGCACTGGCCGACAGCTACGCCAATACAGTAGGAACTTACATGGGACATAAAGTTAAATTTCGCTTAAATAATCGTAAACGCGTGGCGTCTGAATCTCTGCATATTCACTCGGTGAAAAGGTTAAGCGTTAGCGATTGGCAACTTGTCTAAGCACTCGTTGTTCTTCCAGTGTCTGCGTGGTGCGAGTGCGGGCGCAGGTGATGTGTCGCGACGAGGGCACGGGCGGCTGGGTGGCGCTCGGAGGCGGCGGGCTGGCTGACGTCATGGTGGGCAAGCGCGCTGGTAAGTACCCTGAAACGGGGTGATATAATCCCATGTCAATGGGAGACAATGGCTGCAGGACGACCGGCACGGGCTTTTGGACTAACTCGTACAGAACTTGACTGGCGACTAGGAGAGAGATATCCTGACGTGATGGTGGGCAAACGCGCTGGTAAGTACCCTGAAACGGGAATAATCCATGTTAAAGGGAGACTGGCTGCAGTGCGGACGGAAAGACAAGCTGTGCACAACTCGTACAGAACTGGAGTGGTGGCTAGGAGAGAGATACCCCGACGTGATCACAAGTGCGCGGGTAATAGTACCCTGAAGAGGTAATATAAATCCATGTTAAAAGGGAGACAATGGACTAACTCGTACAGAACAAGACTGGTGGCTAGGAGAGAGATATCCCGACGTGACCACAAGTGCGCGGGTAATAGTACCCTGAAGAAGTAATATAAATCCATGTTAAAAGGGAGACAATGGACTAACTCGTACAGAACAAGACTGGCGGCTAGGAGAGAGATATCCCGACGTGATCACAAGTGCGCGGGGAATAGTACCCTGAAGAGGTAATATAAATCCATGTTAAAGGAAGACAATGTCTGCAGGATGACCGGAGCGGATGGATTTATATTAGCCACTACCACATGGTAGTGGCTAATATAAATCCATCTAGGTGAAAAGGGCTAACATATATCCATCTCAATTGGAGACGAAGGTTGTAGGACACAGTGGAGGATCGTAGTGAAGACAAACTGTGCATAATGCTTTTGAAATAACTCGTCGTACATTGCCGCTAACATCAGTCTGCAGCCATATAATTAGGTTGGAAGGGTACTGAAATGCTGTGTATTCGCTGCAGAAATTGGCTACGTCAGTTACTTTGAGTGCGCACCACTGACGCTCTAAAAAGTCCGAGATTCTTACTAGAAATCATACAAAACTAGCCTAAAACAAAGTTTGGTGGGGAAATTTCTAGAATAGGTCCGTTCTAGAATAGCGCCGTGTTTTCTCGGATGTAATAGTAATGTATGGTTGTTGCAGGCGGGGACAGCAGCGGCGACACGTCATCGTCGTCCGCAAACGCACCGACACACGATTTTTTCATACACGGCAAACGGATCAGCGATAACATGGTAAGATATAATAATAACCGCCATGTGGGATGTTGACTCGACGATCATAGTCCCGATAGTCGTTACAGCGAACGGCTTAATAGCGAAGAGTCTCGACCAACATCTTAAGAGTCTCTCGCTAGATGGCTGGATCAAGGGTCAGATGCAGAAGGCGGTAATCCTGGACACGGCGCGGATAGTCCGTCGGTTCCTATCTCTGCGGCCTTAACCACCGGCAGCTTGGGCCCCTACCTAGGGTAGGTTAGGTTTTTTATAATGTGTTTATGTGTTTTGTATTGTTTTTGTATGTTTTATTGTATTTTACTTTTATAGACATTTTTATAAAAAACCTAACTTAAGAGAATCGAGAAATAAAGGAGATAATAATAAGCCATTTATTCCATATACCAAAACATTTACATTACTAACATCTTTGTCTTAAATCTTATTTAACATATGGACCCCTTGCTGGGTAAAGGCCTCCATCTCCTTCCAGTTCTTCCTATCCGTCCCTAGCAATATCCAATCTTTCCCTGCTATTCTGCGTATATCGTCTGCCCAACGTTTCCTTGGTCTACCTAATTTCCTTTTGTGCAATGGGCCTTCCCATTGAATTGTTTTAATGTCCACCTGTTGTCTGTGAGGTATGGTAAGATATAACTATAAATGAAGGGTCCACTGAAAGAATATGTTTAGTCAATTCAAATTACAGAAGGAAAAACCACCTTACTTTTAACAGAAGGTGTGAATTAGTCCTGATTTTTTTTTGGCTTTGCACATGTTTTTCCGTGTACCCTTCAAATCTAATACGTCTACACATATCTCTATTAACGTACAATTTTTCTTTCCTTTACTATAATTAAGTTACCTAAAAAGAGATTAATACTTATTAGTATTTTTTTGGAGCTTCATAGGAAAGTCTTACTAGTGTGTGACCTATATGCACTTCAATGTTTTTTCGGACGGTGAATTTCAAGTTCGTGTAATGAGAATATCATTATCATCATAATCATGATATCAGCCGAAAGACGCCCACTGCTGAAAATAGGCCTCCCCCAAAGATTGCCACAATGACCGGTCCTGTGTCACTCGCATCCAGCGGACTCCTGCGGCTTTCACCAGGTCATCAGTCCGCCTTGTGGGGGGCCTACCCACGCTGCGCCTTCCAGTACGTGGCCGCCGCTCGAGAACCATCCCGCCCCAACGGCCATCGGTTCTACGCGCAATGTGCCCTGCCCACTGAACTGCAGTTTAGCGATTCGGAGAGCTATTTCGTTTACTTTGGTTCTGCTGCTGATGAGAATATAGGATAAATAAATTTAAATACACCCTACCTGCTCGCTCCTATACCGTAGAACAGCTGCCGATTTCTAAGAATAATTATTTGATAGCTCAAGGTTACATACACCGAACAACCGAATGCTCATTCTATCCCCACTACGAAATTCGTTCGTTACATTTATTTATTTATTAAAACAAAAGTTTACATGAGATTACAGTTGAACACCAATGCGTCATGAAACTAAAATTATACTAAAAAAAAATAGAATACAAATACAAAATAGAATATAGAAATTAAAAAAAAAAACACATTAATTAGATTTAGGTGAGACAACTGCGTGGCTCCGTTGCGTCGTCTCGCCGGCGTCGTAGGGTTCGGCAGGTACATAAAACGTAATTCGTCGAAATTCGTTGATTTAAAGTGGGGGATACAATGAGCATTCGCTCGTTTGGTGTAAACCCACCTTTAGAAATGAGCCTTATATATATACGTTAAATCGGAAAAATGATGAGTCTTACCCACATATTAATAAGGATTAATCTATAACTGTCTAAACTTAATTCTTAGAAATCTGCAACTTTCTATGCCGTAGTTTACTATACTAAGTGTACTATACTTGTGGTATTGGAGTACCTATAACAATAGTTCTGTTAGCCTTTTAGGTTATTAGGTACAAGAAAACAACTTAAATTCGAATGGAATAAGTGGAATACTTTTCTTTTTTACACGACTGCCAAAAGGAGAGTATATTATGTGTTTAGCTCTTATGTATGATTCAGAATTTCTTTAAACAAACGGAACTTCGCGACGATGGCTCAACTGTTTTTTCGTTTTTTAAATCGGCTGTGACAGACGGACAGACGGACATGACGAATCTATAAGGGTTCCGTTTTTGCCATTTTGGCTACGGAACCCTAAAAACTTAAGTAACTCATCTGTTGTATGTAGCAGTGATCTATTCAAATAGACAATACATGTTTAAAATGCAAACACAAACCAAATAGTCCGTGGGCTAGTCGGCCTGAAATTAGAAAACGGTATAATTTGGGGGTACCAAGTGTCCTTTTTACAGTAGGTAGACATATTCATAAGGATGTTAAAAAAGTATGATAGACATCTCAAAGTGGTAGCTAATAGACATACGGGCTATTTCAAGATTTCCGTTGCATGACAGGTATGGTTAAAATTAGGAGTTACAAATTTTCCTTTTCACGGTTGTTAGGTTAGCTTATAAAAACGTCAAAAATGCAAGATTGCCATTTATAAGTGCTACCTAACAAAAATGGATCTCAAGTTTTACAAAATCAAGTATATCTCGAGAACTATTAAATATATCTAATTACTCTCTTGAACAAAATTAAAGGCATATCTGTAAGCTTCATATTTTGCATATACACCATATTGCTAAAACCAACCAATAATTAATTATGACCAAATTTATGAAAATTTCGTGATTTTGATTTTTTTTGTGTCGTGTTTTTACATAGTAGTCATGACGCTAGAAAAATTAAATATTTTTTTAATGATAATATATTTAATAAGCTTCAATTTGATGTATATAACTTGTTGGTGGTATTAAAAAAAAGACCCATAAAAAATGTTTAATTGAATTGTACTCATAATCCACCGTATACTTAGTGATTTAAGAGGCGAAGTCCGACTCACAGTTCAGTTTTTTTTTATATTTTTCAATCTTGGTTATTTGAAATAAGCACTATTATTTACGAGTGGCACTTCCATCGCCTCTTAAATCACTAAGTATACGGTGGATTATGACTACAATTCATTTAAATATTTTTTATGGGTCTTTTTTTTAATACCGCCAACAAGTTATATACATCAAATTGAAGCTTATTAAATATATTATCATTAAAAAAATATTTAATTTTTCTAGCGTCATGACTACTATGTAAAAACACGACACAAAAAAAATCAAAATCACGAAATTTTCATAAATTTGGTCATAATTAATTATTGGTTGGTTTTAGCAATATGGTGTATATGCAAAATATGAAGCTTACAGATATGCCTTTAATTTTGTTCAAGAGAGTAATTAAAGTGTGGGTCAATAGAAAAAGAAAAAAAGGTAAACAAATATGGCGGACCGGCAATCGCATTTGTTGTCTATGAAAATAGTGATGGGACCGATGGGAATAGTATTAACTTTAATCGACCAAATATATCCTTCGCGAAATAATTACGAACTCAATACAGTGTGTGTCTTTCATAGCGACATTGCTTTTAACTGGCAACTTGGCTTTTTTAAATACTTTAACTAAATATCATTTAGTTAAAGTATTTAAAAAAGCCAAGTTCATTAAGACTAGTACTTTCACCCCTTAAAAGCAATGTCGTTATGAAAGACACACACTGTATAAGTAAGTATTAGGTAATAGTGTGGGAACAATTTTTTATGACAAAAAGCCATTAATCCTACTAACAATTTTTAATCGGAGTGACCGTCACTATCACTACTCTCCTCCGAAGTGTCATAATCAGTGACTGTGATGATGAAAGCTTTTGTTACAGCCGCATTGTCAATAACAGTGTCGGAAATTCCGTCAATCACATTTCTCACTATTTTTTACAACTTTGCTAACAACATCTATCGATACTTCCATAATCGCTGCCGTTGTTTTATACAAAAAAAGTAGGTGAGGTTCTTTCTAAATGTCTGTAGACATTTAAAATAAACCTTTTCATATCTTCCGTTCGTTGTTTTTTACAATCTTAGCTATTTTTGGCGGCTTTGATCCCTATGGACCAGGTTCACTCATTGTAATCTAAAATAAAGTTAGATAAAGAGACAGACATTTACTTTTCACAAATCACAATGTTTATCTTAGTCCATATATAAAATAGCCAAGTCGTAGTTTAACCAGTTGCAAAAATCCAATCAAATTACAATTATCGGAGTCCAAATATAAAAGCTAAGCCGTAATAAAGTAAATATCAGAAGAATATAATAATACACAAAACCCGTAATAACACGAAAAAGTAGCATTTTTTTTAAATACCCGTCTTTAGTTTTTCTCAATTTACCGCCACTTCTGGCAGTCATAGTTAAGCCGCATACTCACGTATCCGATATTAAACTCCGCCACGAAGTCCGCGAATTATGCCGCTTAACGTTGTAGGTACCGGTACACATCAATAGTTTCCCAAATGACTCACGAACAATCATTTTTGTATATTGTTGGGTATAGGTACTCGTAATATCAAAGAAAAAAATAAGAAAATCGCGTGACTAAAACAATCGATCGAATAAATCCGAATCGATAACGGAATAAAACTGTTTTATGTCCCATCACTACAAATGTTAGTTTTTTCATAGACAAGATAAATTTCGATGAGTAAAAAATCTCGACTAGCCCTTGACATAATATCGTAAAACACGTCCGAAAATTTCTTTGTGCTTAATTATTAATAAATATCAGATATTTTAACTAAAAATGTATGTGAACACAAGGTTTAAGGTTCTAAGTTGTGGATAGTATCAAGATTGTGTTTGGAAAGTATGTGGTTACGAAGTAATTCAGGTTTGCAGGTTTGTTTACCTTTTTTTCTTTTTCTATTGACCCACACTGTAGATATATTTAATAGTTCTCGAGATATACTTGATTTTGTAAAACTTGAGATCCACCATCTTTGATTGGCCCCCATTTTTGTTAAGTAGCACTTATAAATGGCAATCTTGCATTTTTGACGTTTTTATAAGCTTACCTAACAGCCGTGAAAAGGAAAATTTGTACCTCCTAATTTTAACCATACCTGTCATACAACGTAAATCTTGAAATAGCCCGTATGCCTATTAGCTACCACTTTGAGATGTCTATCATACTTTTTTAACACCCTTATGAATATGTCTAACTACTGTAATAAAATAATTAAAAAACACGACTGCCGTTTTAAGCGAACTGAAAAGTAACAAATATTCCTTTTTTCAGGTTAATTATTGTGAGCGTATCTACATAAGTATAGGCGCTTGTCTTAATTATTACTTACAATATTTTGTTTCGATTGCAGTCGGGGAACCTTTCATTACGGAAAATATAATTATATGGATGTGCCTTTCTAGTGACGTTGTTGTACCTATCATGTGCCTAATTACTAATTTGACATTTAACAAAATTGTAGGCTCATATTTTGGATGAAAAAAAAAAGATAATTCAAGTTTTAAATTTTATGCGCATATTACAACACGTATAGCAATTTTGTTTGGCCACAATTGCTAATAGGATTGAATTTTAGGCCCATTCCTCTGATATGCGAATCATATCGTACGTAATTTTTTTGATATTGTATTCTGGCCATTCTCCGCAACGCTGGCCCAATACTTGTTGGGAACTTCTCATACACTCTTGAATTTTTACGCAGATGTGTGCAAGTTCCCTCACGATGTTTTCCTTCACCGTAAAGCACTTTGTGTACAGTACTAGACAAAATGTTCTTTGCAGATGTATGCAAGTTCCCTCACGATGTTTTCCTTCACCGTAAAGCATGCAAGTTCGCACCACGATTTTGACACGAAATCGACTGTTTGGGCTATCATTTTTCCAGCATTTAAGTCGACACTTGTTTCCAACTAATATAATTATGACTGATTATTGAGCTATTTCTTATTAATTAACAGTTACTTTCGAACAGTTCGGACAACTGAGGCAGCAGTGGCAGCTTTTGGTAGTCATGTCATCATCAAAATATGAAAACTTCACTTGCCTATGAATTGTTATCGGATTCAATGTATAAAAAAATATTTTAGAATTATAAATAACGTAAGACTCAAACATATTTAAATATTTATCACACGGGTTACTTATCGACTTAAATTACGAGAGTAACCCGTGTGATAAATATTTAAATATATAAAAAAATTGTTAAGATTCTATGGGAAATTAATATTAACTAGCTCTTGAAATTTTACTGTTAACACTGAAACAAAATATCGCCCGAAAGTCTCAACTTAAACATTTGCCCGGTACTGTAATATCAAACGATATATCGTATATGTATAAGTTCTATTTGAAAAACTCATCGGTTACGAGCCGGGGATTGAACCCACGACCGCTGCGTTGCAGCCGTGCATTTTACCCCTTGACCACAAGCGCGTATATCCAATGTATCTGTTTCATACACACTTCAAGAAGATGTGTCAACGGCGACAGTCCTGTCACGTCTTAGGCTTCGAAGAAAAACTTCAATAGTGCGATGTAGAACATTTCGAGTTTTCTCTTCGAACATATACTTAAGCATATAATTTGTATATATATTTACAATCTGCATACAAAATGCTTTAATTTGATAGCCAAATCATAGCATTTAGATGACATATTATTCTTTGCGCTTTAATTGTATTTTAATGAATCTGTTTTTTCTAGAATAAGTAACAAACATATAAGTTACATACACATTCGTAATCGTTGTTTGAAGCTCTTCATTTTGATACCAAACTCGATAGGTTTCTTTCATATTTATTTTTTTTGGTTAGATAATATTGAATTTGTAGGCCGCCATATTGTTTTTAACGTGACGTCACATGTCCTATGTTACCCGCGACGTCACGACGATTCTAATGATACCTTACACTATTAAAAACGGTTAAGTGGTCGTGAAGATCTGCGCGTTTAAAGAAAATATGAAACATACATAGGGACTGAACACATATACTCTCCTTTTGGCAGTCGTGTAAAAAAGGACACTTGGTACCCCCAAATTATACCGTTTTCTAATTTCAGACCGAGTAGCCCACGGACTAAAACAAGTATACATTATACTTAGATAGATAGATAGATAAAGATTTTATTCAATTTCCACAACTCACATGGTAGGTATAAAAACAGAGAAATTAACAAACAAAAGGCATGCAACTTAAAACTAACTTGCAGAAGAATTACAAACAATAAATAGTTGTTTTTACCATGTGTCGTGGCAGAGAATAGGCGCTGGCTCAGCATGTTGATGCGGCAAGACATCGCTGATATTCTGCCAGAACCTTAGAGTTACTTGGGTAATTTATTTATCTATGTACATATGTATATGTAGGTTTATTTATATTCATATGTGTATTTGTAAAACCGATGTAGTAGTGTTGATTTGTGTTTCTTATTTCTTTTCAATGTTGACAATCCTGCACCTAATACAAGTTTCTGTTTGACCCAATGGTTGACTGGTAGAGAATGTCATAAGGCATGAAGTCCGCCATTTGTATTTTTTTCATTGATTGTGCAATAAAGCTTAAATAAATAAAACAATTTTTTATATGGATAGATTACAACTACATACAACAGGAGCTTTTCTTAAGTTTTTCACCTATACCAGATTCAAACTCTAAGCAATTTTTTTTAAACGTTTTTAGCTTGTAACTCTACTCAAGAATATCTTTCCAGGTGGTTTTAGAATGCACAATAAAGAAAGACTTCCAGTACAACAAAGTGATGCCGACGTTCCACCACTGGGTGACGGAGGAGAAGCGCTTCGGACTCACGTTCCAGACCGCGGCGGATGCGCGCGCATTCGACCGCGGCGTCCGCGCCGCTATAGAGGAGCTTTTAGACGGTGAGTTAACATACTGTCTTGACTTAGACTGTGTAACAACTACGAGGCTTGAATCGATCTCTGTTAAAACAAATGAAGTTTTTTTTGTGGAACAATTCAGATTGTTTTCTTAAATATTTTTCCCTAACCCACGTCCCCAGGCTAAGGACGTGGGTTCAAAACCCACCTCCGACCTCCGGCGTTGGAAAATTTCGGTATTTTTTTCTTTGGCGATGTCATCTAATATTTCAATTTATAGACATAATAATAAATATTTAGACTCTAGAACTGATCTAACAAACAAACCGAGTTTACGTGAAACTCGTTCGTAGGTTTTTTTTTTCTAATAATTATCAATAATTTAATTTAGGTAAAGAATAGACAGATAGTATACCTAAATAATGCAGGTTTTCATTTTGGAGAAATCAGATGAAGTCGGGTTTTAAATGTTTTTTAGAAATGACAATGTCACATTACATGCCATAATTATAAATTGTCTTGATTCTTTCCATTGATGGTGTTGTCTGTTAACTAATTTATCTAATGTGCTTTCTTCATTGCTTCCGTATACTGGATTCCTACACGGTGAGTACTACATGTCCCATACTAAGTGCTTCACTCATACTCATACTCATTTATTTGCAACTTATACTCATACTCATTTATTCGCAATAATTACAATCTTATTACACGTCAATTTGAAAGAGAAAAATAATAATTAATCGTTAATAGTTACGCAATATAACAATAGGTAGTACAATGTCAATACATAAGGATTTACAATGGATATTAATACAAGGTGCCCATGAGGAAAGGAAAAAATTCAAACAGCATATTCCTGAGACTAAAAGAAGCAAAAAATATTAAATGAGTTTTGGTGAAATCTGCAAAAAAATATGTTTTGAATGCACACATATCGTCGACCGTAGTCTCAAAGGGCGTAAGGGACAAAAAGGCGAAATTGAGTTATGAATGTAGTTATACTCAGCGATTTTTTCTCTATCGAATGGTATATTCAACGTCCCGATATCTTTAAAAACGTGACCGTTACGCCCTTAAAAAAACAACATTTCTACCCAATTTTAAAGAGCATTTTGCAGTATCCATCAAGTAAAAAAATATTTTTGGTATGTTTTGGCGTAACTCCCAACGTCGCGGACATTACTCAACGAAGTCCTGGATCCGCGTCTAAATACTATGATGAATGGTGTCTGGACGACGGTGATTTACAAACCCCCTTATTCATAAACGTTTGTTAACTTAACAAGCCGCTAATCA
Organism: Thaumatotibia leucotreta; assembly: GCA_025490895.1. Classification (NCBI taxonomy): domain Eukaryota; kingdom Metazoa; phylum Arthropoda; class Insecta; order Lepidoptera; family Tortricidae; genus Thaumatotibia; species Thaumatotibia leucotreta. Next base: position 16,501 of record JALPQI010031243.1, read on the forward strand.
TTGTTTGTCCCTTTTGCTCTTATGGACACATTGGTAAGACCGAAAGGGACAAACAATTATTAGCGGCTTGTTAAATTAACAAACGTTTATGAATAAAGGGGTTAGAGAGTACCCGCAGAACGCCTTACTTTTATAAAATTATCCAATGCAATTCAACTTTGCACCTATACCATGAAATAATCTACATAAGCAGACCTTTGTAATGACACTACACCCCGTGGCCTATCTCACAAAATTTTACAAGCGTACAATTCTACAAAATTTTATAAATACCCATACAAAAAGTTGACAATTTTGTAGAATTGTAAGCTTGTAAAGTTTTGTTAGACTTTGGTTATTTCCTTAGTGTTAGTTTATTCTATTTTTCTATGTATGTTTTAATAATTGAATAAAGTTTTATATTGATTTAAACTTTCACGATTATCACTCATATTTTAAAGACAAACGGGTCTTATTCGCGTAAATTTACGTTTAATTATAATGTCAGGATATAATTAAACGTAAGTTTACGCGAATAAGACCCGTTTGTCTTTAAAATATGAATAAAGTTTTACCCCGTTATTCATAAACGTCTGATAACTTAACAAGCCGCTAATAATTGCTTGTCCCTTTCGGTCTTAATAATGTGTCCATAAGAGCAAAAGGGACAAACAATTATTAGCGGCTTGTTAAGTTAGCAGACGTTTATGAATAAGGGGTTTAATCTTTATATTTATACTTACGCATAGTCCTTTATTGAGAGCGACTCATAATAAATCGTCCATTTTTTGGGCAGGTCTGGGCGGGGCGTGGCCTGCGCTGCACGCGTACAAAAAACACAATCCAGCGCCCACTGAAGAAGATGAGGAGCAAAACATATTCGAGGTAAGTTTTATAATTGTTTAATATACAATTACCTATAACTAACTTAAGACTCCACTAAGAAGTCGCCGTGTGGTGACGGCGATAACACATTTGTCACCATCCCAACTCCTTCTGCGGGTGTCGTAAGAGTCGACTAAGGGATGGAAGTGTCACTGACCATTCTTTAATAGAAGATTAAATCGCCAACCCGTTTGCCCAGCGTGGCGATTATGGGCATTTACCTCCTAATGCGTACGCATAGTTAATAGGATAGGCCTACGTCCAGCAGTGGACTAACATAGGCTGATGATGATGAAGAAGTGTTATTCCGATAATTTATTTTCAATCGAAATTACATACCTAGTACCTATTGTCGGAAATAGATTTTTCTCAAACTTGCTACGGAATGTTGATGTTACTTACTTTAAGTTAAGCCCGGAAATACTATGTATCCGGTGTCATGTGCTAAGATGATATGTAAAGAGATTTCATGTATTTATTTCACACCTAGGACTGCAAACAAACTGTCTTTTGTTTTCAAACGTCAAATTGTGATACTAGGTCTTGACATTCAGCCACAGAGAAAAAAAAATAACCTTAGAACTAATGTCTATACCACCGGCTAAAAGGAGATCTCAAACAGATTAAAAAAAAATTTGGCGCGAATGTTTTTTTTTAATGTTATACGATACTAAAGGTACTATTGGTATATTTACAAATTATATGGCAAAATCGGCGAAATCAGTTCGTTTTATTTTATGGCAAGTTTGAGAAAAGCACTATACAAATCTCGGCGAGAAACAGGGTTATAGGCCGCGTATCCCTATCTGGCCTCAGTTCCTTCGGCCAGATATATCTACTTGGTCTGTAACCCTTCGTTTCCCGTCCTGTATAGTAATGTACTATTAACTTCAATGTGAGTTTTGGTGTCATTCAGCTAAACTGGACATGATTTAGGTCTATTTTTAGAATTGTAACTACCGTGAGACTCAAACATATCAGAGCCCGACGAGTACTAGTCGGACTTTGGTGATTACGCGTCGGGCTTTGACCGAGGGTGCTCCACACGAGGACCCTCTTAATGGGTCGAAACACTGGTTCGATAATATTTTCATAAATTGTATTATATCGTATTCCAGTGTCTGAATTTGCCGACGGACTCCCGTTCAAGTTCAGAGACGTCGACAGCCAGCCGCGTCCGTCGCTCGCACGATCTGCAGACTCCCATTTTGTCCGCCATCACGCTGCCGCACCACGGTAATTATTTACATTTATTTATTTGCACATTAGGTTACCATAAAAATTACTAGTCAATCTATAGGAATTCATATTGTGCTCGTCAATACAATAGTACATTGTGTATTTAGGGAGGTAGGTAACATTCGATTAACTGTTCGAACAGTTCGTATTTTGCGAACAGAATATTCGTCCGAACCTCCGGTTCATTTTGTATCGAAAAGTTCATAATTTACGAACAAAATATTCGGCTGAACATTCGATTAACTGTTCGTACATTTCATGTTTTACGAACTGAATATGCGGCCGAACATTCGGTTAACTGTTCGAACAGTTCATGTTTTACGAACAGTATATTTGGCCGAAAATTGGGTAAACTGTTCGAACAGTTCATGTATTACGAACAGAATATTGGCCGAACATTGGGTCAACTTTTCGAACAGTTCGTTTTTTACGAACAGAATATTCGTCCGAACCTCCGGTTTACTTTGTCTCGCATAGTTCATAATTTACGGACAGAATATACGTCTCAATATTCGGTTCACTGTATATCTAACAGTCCGATAAAAACGAACTGCGAACAGAATATTCGGCCGAAAATTCGGTTAACCATGTACAGAATAGTAAGTCTTTTGGGCAATTCCACGCTAGAGTGTAATGAAAGTGATGATTCTCGCGTGTTTTTTTATTAACTGTGCTAATTTTACCGGTATTATTATTATTGTATAGACATCAAAATGATACGTATCTAGATATAATGTAACACACTTGGTTCATAAATAAATAAATAGACGATTTCATTACAGTTACACGGATTTACCCTTTTACGAACAGAATAATATTTGATCGAACATTCGGTCCACTGAACTTATAGTGAAAACACAAATAAAAAAGCTCAATAGATGGCAGCACCAGCTCTCGCTAGCTATTCTAGAAAACTGTAAAGTATTCTAATAGGAGGTGCAGGCGTGTATTGCTTGTCCTTAGAGAATGGTCAAAGGCGCCTAGCCTTGTTAACCGAGAAAATTGACTGGTGGTTGCTAAGACCGAGTTGCCGAGCGTTGCAGGCATCAGCCGCGAAAGCTGAACACGTGGGTTCGATTCACATCTCGGACGTTGGTGATCTTGGTCGTTTTTTCTGGTGTGGGCCCGTTCGATTGTACGACACATGTATTCCTGTAGTTCCGTAGTATTAAAGTCTGCAATGTGTTTCAGATTCGATAAAAACGTACGAGATCCAGTATGAAGATAAGTTAGGCGACGATGACCCGGAGCGGTGTCCTTACGTACATTTGTCCGCTGTAAGTATTTAAATCTTGTTCACAAAAAAATGTCTCCTTTTTCCTAAACAGAATATGATACTGATTGGGCCTTAAACGGATCAACGGATATTCTTGTTACATTTCCACATCACATAACCATATCAACGATGTATTAGGTATATAAAATTGGCGGTTTGTATGGAGAATTTTGTGCAAAGTCTAATTCCATACAATGCATTTTGAGTATGAATTATTTTTGATGTCAAAATCATATTTAACCAAATTTTGCCAGTAATATTAAACACTTCTAAGGCGTGTTTAGTAAATCTCTATTTCATAAAACAAGGTACCATCATACATCTATTCCTTTTCCAAACATAGGAACATATCGTCAGTTGTAATATGAATTAATGTAACCACCAAATGACGACTTTTCAGGTGAGCCAAAAAAGGAAATGGACATTTATAAAGTATGTTGTATCTTTTTAGTTAATTATCCTGTTGAAATGATGTTTATCTTGTTTGTTTTATTTTTGAGAGGTCTATTTGATAGACAGTTACTAACTGCGACCACACTTATAGTTCAGGAAATGGCTGGTGCTTACGTTAAACATTTTCAAAAAAATTTGGAGATACGTTAACAAATCAATGAAAATCATCAAAAGTGGATTTCCGAATTGAGTGTAACTCACAAATTGAAACAGAATTGCTTATGAGCCATACAATGCAGACGGCGCTTACAGCAGTGACGTTTATAAAAATATGGTGAGTACATTAGGAAAGACATGTTTTGTACTTACAAATTCGTACTTACGTTAAAATATTGTCTATGATTTTTGGAAACCTTTACATACGTTAATAAAAAACGTAGAAACCTAATAAAATGGCAAAGTTTTTGTTAACGTATTCGACATTTTTTTCTAGATATCAATATTTTATATACACCGTTCGATAGAGCAGGAAATTTGCAGTCGAACGGTATACTTAACTCAATTTCGTAATTTTGGTGGTTACATTAATTCATATTACAATCGACGATATGGCAAGAGTTGTTTTCAAAGTTTATTATTGAATATACTTACGAAAAAAAAACAATATTAGTGCACTGGTTGAAAATGACATCGAATCGAATATCTAAGTTACTCTTTAGTTATGACTACGCCAATTTCATAGGTAATGACCCAATATATCTTAGTCAACTGCTGGACTCAAAAATCCTAAAAATAGAACTTAATTGTCGTTACTAACCTGACTGCAATTAAGGTTTTTTAATCTCACGCTAATTGCATGTCCCTGGAAGTGAAAATGCCCGATTAAGAACAAAAACAAGTATAAATATTACATAAAAAAAAAATATCTCATGAAGTTCGCTTTGAAATTGATACATTTAAGTTATTTATTATCAAACCGCGATTGGAACGGGATACGAAAGTACTGTTGACACAACAGTGTATAACTCAATATGGGATATATTCATAGTTTAAGTGCAGAGACTTACAGACAATAGATTAATTAATCACTCACTACATCTTTAAAAAAAAAATCTTGGTAAATGTTGTGTCAACAGTACTTTCGAATCCCTTTCTGATTCCGATTTGATATGTTTGACCCCACAAGGTGGACCGATGACCTGGTGAAGGTCGCAGGAGTCCGCTGGATGCGGGTGGCGCAGGACCGGTCATTGTGGCAATCTTTGGGGGAGGCCTATGTTCAGCAGTGGACGTCTTTCGGCTGATATGATGATGATGATGTTTGACATGAAATCATTATTTATTGTAAGGGCAAAGTCGATATCGACATTGATTTCGATACATAATACTCTTACTTATTAGATAATAACCTCGTTTGAATGAAGAGTGAGATAGACATATAGGGTAGCCAATGTAAAAGAGTAGGATAGACGATTCATACGAATAAAGAACACTTCCAAGATGTCATTGTTTAATTTAAATGCCTTACATTATTATTTTTATGTCCTCAGGTCCATGAATACACGTATCCACAAGTGGGACCAGGCGGTATCATCAGCTCCGAAAAATCGTCGCCGAACACTAAACCACCATTGTTGAAGCGAGATTCAGGTGAATACACTCGGCGATCAATGGTTAATGTCACGTATACAGTATGTATCACCTCGTAGAGCAAAGAAAGAAACCATGAAGTCATACTAAAGAACTTTTACTATGGGGCCAAACTCAAATTCGCGAAAAAAAAAATTACTCTCCCATACAACGTGTTCATGAGCACGCAATCAAAATGTATGAAACTGTCAATATTTTTTTCGCGAATTCAAGTTTGGCCCCATAGTAAAAGTTGTTGAGTATGATCTAAACATTAATGGGTTTCTTTCTTTGCTCTACGAAGTGACATACTGTATAACCTAAGGTCTTCATTATCAATTATCAACACAGATTGCATGTTGATTGTATTTTTGTGGATAACTTTTATTGGCTTTGTTTACTGTAAGGTGGAAGTACTAGTGCGCCACATGTCAACAGAATATTTATTTGAATCACGATATTTTGCTCATGTATAAATCTACGTAAACTATTGTATCTATATGTATCTATCTATTAAATATATCGTCGCCTGGTACCCACACAACAAGCTTTAATTGAGCTTACCGTGGGGCTAGGTCGATTTATGTAAGATGTCCCATGATATTTATTTATTTATTTATTTATTTATTTATTTATTGTCATGTGTTTTGGGAGAGGAGTTTGAATATTGCAAAATTGCAAATTTTCTTAGTCAACTCCATTGTATGAGTATTGCTGGCAGTCCCAATAGATGGCACTTCAGTACAGTTCAGTTCAGTTCATTTATTGGTAAAAATGCATTTACAAGTCATATCAACATAATATATCCTAATATAATTAGCATTCTTAACATTCATTATTCAATAATTAATTAACACAATTTCATTACAAATACATTCAGTTCAGCTCATACATTAATAAACATCCATTAACAAAGAAAAAATAACAATACATATTCAATTATACAATTTCATTAAAAATAGTTGTACATTCACTTAACTAATAATACTAATAGAAATGTCAACACATAAGAAATAAAATTGATTTGCCTCCTAATACCTATGCCATAAAATCATCCACTGAATAACAGGCTTGATCAACTAAGACTGTTTTTAGTTTTTTCTTAAATAATATGTCAGTTGCTGCTGATTTTATGTCGTTGGGGATCTTATTATATAGTTTGGGCCCTATTACACTGATCGACTTCCGGACTTTTGCAAGTCGCTGTATAGGGGCGACCAGTAACGGCAGCCTGCGGCCATTTTCATCTCTGGCACAGGTTTTGCGATAGTTCCCGAGATTTGCTCGGACATACAGGCATGCTGTTAATATATAGACCGCGGGCAGAGTTAGTATTTTATGGCTCCTAAATAGTTCCTTGGCAGGGTAGTCGAAACGTTTTCTGGAGATAATTCGTAGCGCTCGCTTTTGAATTTTAAAAGCCTTATCTCGATTTGCGGATGTCCCCCACAGATCTATACCCTGGATTAAGATTGTATGGAAGTAGCCGTAATACGCTTTTTTCATGTTGTCTAGAGACAGACTAGGCGCGAGTCTGGACAAGGCAAAGCAGGCCGACGATAGTGAGTCGCAAAGATAATCTATATGAGGGGACCATGTTAGCCCTGAATCTATGACATACCCCAAGTACTTTGTTTGTTCCACCTGGGGAACACAAACATCATTAACTCTAATATCTAGGGAGCAAGTTTTTGTATTTCTTAATTGAAAGTGAATGATATTGGTCTTTTGTAGATTTAGAGTCATTCCATTGGCTGAGAACCACTTATTCACCTCAACCATTGCTACACTCACTTTGTGTTGTAGCATGTTGTAATTATCCGCGGCTACTATAATGCAAGTGTCGTCGGCATACATTACATACTCCAGATCGGGAGACGCCGAGGTGATATCGTTAACGAGTGCGAGAAAAAGGTTATTTCCCATGCTCGATCCCTGTGGTACGGCACAACCGCCTATTTGTTTTAGTTCACATCGTGTGTTTAGGACGCAAGTGGTTTGTTTGCGGTTTTTTAGGAATGAGGCAATAGTACCAAGGAAGTTGCCTATAAAACCATATTTACTTATCTTCTGTAGTAAGAGCGAGTGGTTTATCGTTTCAAAAGCACGAGAGAGGTCGCAGAAAATTGCTGCCACCTGCCGCTTATTCTCAAGATGCGTCATCACCCGAGAGATAACGTCGTGAGCTGCGTCGGTAGTTGATCGGCCTGATTGATATGCATATTGTTGTTTATTTAGCAGGTTGTTGGAACTTAAATGCATCATTATTTTAGAGCTGAGTAAGTATTCAAAAAGCTTTGATAATACAGGAATCAGGGAAATAGGCCGAAAGTTTTTGGGCAGGTGCATATCACCCTTGCCCTTGTAAATTCGGTGAATTTTTACTATTTTTAATATATCAGGGTAAATTCCTGCATCTACACATTGGTTAAACAACATCAGCAGTAACGATATTACTGTCGGGGGTATATAGTCAAGGACGCGAGTGGACATATCGTTAATATCCACTGAATCCTTGCGTTTGATATTTTTGTATGCCTTCATCATTTCACCCAGGGTAAAATGTGTAAACTTGAAATTGGGTGGCACCTGATTTAAGTATTTATCAAGATACTGGATAGCAGTACTAAAACATGGTGGCCTATTATTTACATTTATATCTATGTAGTAGTTGTTTAAAAGAGCAGCGGCAGACGCAGAACGAGTAGCATCGCAGTTGCCCGATGACTTGCTCACGAATATGTTGATTGCTTTACATTTGTTATTGTTGTTATTGCAGGTCTCGGACGATATTACTCGCCATATGCTACGGCACATGTCGTAATCTGTGTTTTCTATAACTTTATTGACATAGCATCTGCGCGTATTTGCTAAACAACAAGTTTCAATGTCACATATTGGGACATTGGAAATATTAACACTCAGTCCTAATAAACGTTAGCCTGTCTTAAAATTATGCAAATAATTTAGATATAAGCTAATTACTTCAAAGTTGGGATATGTAGCATTAAAGGTACATACATTAATCATCGTTTAAATGCCCTAATAGTTGATTTTATCTTATCGATGGCAACTCAAGCTATGACGAGTATTGATACAGCGTCGGGTACTAGTACTTCCACCTTACACTTAATTTTGTAGGTTTCTTATGTGCTGCTGTTGATGCCCCAAATAAAAAAAAAAACAAAACTTTGTATTCACGCCCATATTATTGCGAACAATGACGCCTATTTGTCCCGGACTTGTAATACATTATGATGTGGATGTACTGAAATAAATAAAAATAAAATAATAAAAGCACTGTTTTATCAACTGTCAGCTTCCGTAGGCTAGTTGGTAGTGACCCTGTTTACGAAGCTGGAGGTTCCGGGTTCGAATCCCGGCGAGTATAGTCGCCTGGTACCCACATCACAAGCCTTAATTGAGCTTACCGTGGGACTAGCTCGATTTGTGTAAAGATGTCCAAAAATATTTATTTATTTATTTATATTTATTATTTAAAAATAAATGTGTGGTCGTAAAAAAAGTATTGTATGCAAAATTGTTTAACTGAGTCAAAAAATGCTCGTGGCGTCTTTAATATCAATTTTCGACTTCGCATCAAATTGTTACCCACGCCACTCGCCTTTTTTGATCTCTCTTAATCAAGGGTTGCATTAAATACTATATCGCCATTTCAGGATCGATAAAGAAACACCCGTACAGCGGGCCGCCGCCTTTGCCCGACAAGAAGCCCACAGAAACCTTCCAAGCGAGGCTCAAATGCAGGTCAGTTTCTACCAGAATATAATACATGAAGGGTCCACGGAAAGAATATGTTTAATCCTTCTAAAAGTCAGGGCCACAGAATTAGATTTGGATAGAAGAAACAAGTTCATTCATTTGTATGGCGGCCGAGCGTGTCAGATTTTGTACTGTAGTTGTCACTTCCCTATGATTTTAAATATGTCTCAGGCCCTTGAGTATTCATATTTTTTTGTGTTGTTGCAATTAATATTACTTAAGGAGGCATTATTAATGTTTTTGCTCACTTCAACTTACAAAATTTGACGCCCGAAAGCTGCAAGCTGCGATTAAAGACGGACAACTCAGTGGATTTCACTGAGTTCATTTGACACGCTAAGTAGATAAGTTTGCTTGATCTATGGTATATATGACATCTGTGGGGCAAATGCACCATAATCTATTATAAGTAAGGTTGATTTTCCTTCTGAAATTTGAATTGACTAGACATATTTATTTCCGTGGACCCTTCATATTATTATGTCTTTCGGATAAATATATCACTATCCTAACTATCTTTTACCTAGGTATACAAGGTGCCCGTAAGGAAAGGGGAAAAAAATTAACAGCATTTATATTATTCCTGAGGCTAAAAAAAGCAAACAATTTTATAAGAGTTTTGGTCATATCTGCAAAAATATACATATTTCATGTCTGTCAATTAAGTGTGACGACACACTAACAAATCGTGACTTAAAATGCGTTTATCATTGCGTAACGATCAAAATTTAATCTGCGTATTTATTTTGACAGTTCGTTTGACCTTATGCCACAGCGCTGCCATCTCACCGCCTCATAGTGGCAGAAAAAGTATCAAAAACCTTAATTGAGAAAAAAACGTTCAATCGACAACACAGCTGTGAATACAGACAAAGTGCCAGAAATAAGTATACACACCTTTATGTCCAGGCAATAAAGTTCTGTTTACATATTTTTGGCACTTTGCCTGTGTTCACAGGTGTGTTGTTGATTGTACATGGCTCTAAAAGCTAGAGCATAAATGACAAATGTACTGAAAAACTATTTTTCTGCCCTGCACCCGGCAAACAGCACTTTGCCGGCCGCTGCGCTAAACTAAGTTGCCGCTTGCCGGCTCCGTTGAGCAGGAAAATAATATACACACCTCGGCCGTTAAATGGGAAAGCCTCGGATCACATGTTTGTCGGTCTCGGCTTCGCCTCGGCCTACAATAGGCTACTTGACCCATTTTTAAAGTTTGTCTTATATTATTAATCAATAATTGTACTCCATTATTGTATTATTATTTGTTATATTTCCCATATTGTTTTTCTGTGTTTTTCCCATGTTCTGGCGTTTGGTCTCCACTGTAAGTCGAATATGTGTTTATAAATAAAATAAAATAAAATAAAAATATCTGATTAACGGAAAAAACATATAAATATATTTTTTCACGACCTAGAAAACCGCAAAATTATAACTTAAAATTTAAACTTTCGTTACCGGGCGAAAACGATACTAGCCATGTTAATGCTTAGATTATCTGTGGTGTGACGTCACTCAAACCGAAAACAAACATTTGACATGTCACTTATGTTATGTCAATGTCACAGCAAAGCTACATGCCTACATGTCCATGGCGAATTTCACTCGTATAAGATTCGACATGAAGTTAGTTATCCTATAACGTCACATAATGGCCGACACCGTTTTCAGAGTACTAAATAAAAAAAAATAAAAACAAATTTTTCAATAAAACATGTACCCATCAAACACTTTTAATACACCGTAATCGAAAAATATTGATCTTTTCAATAAATACTACAGAAAATAATATTTTTTTGCACTAAAGATATGAGTCAAGTAGCCTATTACAGGTCAACCGAGGCATTTCCGACTTAAACGGCCTTGGCATGTAATGTACTATAATTACAGACACTGCCACGAGTGGTACCTCGAGAGCGCCAACCGCGCCGGCGCTTGAGCATAAATTACAAATGTATTGTAAAACTAACTTCTCAAACATGCAATGAAATATTGTCTTTACGTTCCTTAAAATAGACTCGTAAGTATCGCTTTTAGGGCGCAGTAACTCACTAGGATGGAAATGGAATTTCATAACACTTTTAAGGCCTGCAAAGTAACTTTTTTTTAATATCGACAACATTGTCATTTTTTTGTATTTCTTTGTCTGTTTGAGAAAAGCACTATACACGCCTCGGCGTGAAAACGGATTCCCAGCCTCGTTACCTATATACCAAGTTGGCCGGAAATCCTAATTTCCCCGGCCTCTGATGTATAGATAAATTAACGAGAGCATGGAATTGCATATGTAGTGGTGTTACTAAAGCAACACTTTTAAGGTGAACCTTGTGTCTTTACAATTAGGTTTACTATTAGTCGAATAATGCCAATACATGAGTCGATAAAACACACACAATAGCACATAATACATTGTAAATACGCGATACCACTACATATGCAATTCCATGCTCTCGTTGATTTATCTATAACGTACACTCGACCAATTGGAACCCTAGGCCACTCTAGAACCATGTCAAAATGAAAAGCCGTTTGAAATGTCTTACAATCTTATTTATAACGTTAATTTGACATGGTTCCTGAGTGGCCTAGGGTTCCAATTGGTTGACTGTACATATAATTACAGACACTGCCACGAGTGGTACCTCGAGAGCGCCAACCGCGCCGGCGCCTGCGAGTTCGCGCCGGACTCTTTCAAGAGTTGCATCGACGCTGTCTCCTGTATCAAGTGCGCGCAGGTACTTCAATTACTCTATTTCATTTAATCAATGTACGATTACCACACATCATCAGCCTATGTTAGTCCACTGCTAGACGTAGGCCTCTCCTATTAACTATGCGTATAGACGCATTAGGAGGTAAATGCCCATAATCGCCACGCTGGGCAAGCGGATTGGCGATCGCAGTAATGTGTCCACTACGATGACGCTGCTGCCCATCATCAATCTTGTAGAATGGTCAGTGACACTTTAATCCCTTAGTCGACTCTTACGACACCCGCAGGAGGAGTTGGGGTGGTGACAAATGTATTCTTACTGCCGTCACCAACGGGTACGATTACCATTCTCAAAAAAAAATGTAATCACGTCTATTTATGAAAATTGATAGACTAGTGCCGTGTGGTGACGGTAGTAACAATACATTTGTCACCACCCCAACTCCTGCGGGTGTCGTAAGAGTCGACTAAGGGATTGAAGTGTCACTGACCATTCTACAAGATTGATGATGGGCAGCAGCGTCATCATAGTAATAAAAATCACTCACTGCGTACTTCTTATTCACTTAGTTTTATTTAATTCTTCTACAGTTATAGTTTTTCGTGACTACATCCACCATATTTTTTCAGAGTCCCTTTTTTTTTTTTTAATCAACGAATGGCGCCAACAGGCTTGTGTTTTTCTCATACAGCCACCAATGAAATGTCAAATCCTTCTTGTTTTAATGAGAGTTTCTTCGGAAAGTGAAGGCATGCGAGATAGATGAGCGCATTCTGGGCCAGATGCCTTCACTTTCCGCACAAGCTCTATGGAAACAGCTAATATTCGGCCATTCTGAGCTATTTGTCTGTCCCCAGACCAAGAACACTGTCAATAACACTCAGGTATCTTGATGTAGCAGCCATTCATTCAATCACCACGACGCCCATAACTTCAATGTCTACGAACTTCGTCTAACTAACTCATCGTTAGTTTCTTTAATTACTCCGACTTGCTCGACTTGACTGTGCTAAATCCACTTCGGTGACGCTTGGCTAAAAAAAAAATACGTTCGCCTTCTCGGAATATATTCAAAGTCAAATAAGTTTCGGCCATCTGATACATATAGAATGACCCTATTCTATTAGTTTAGGAATTGGTATCCCGCTCTCTCCGATACCCAGCAGGTCAGTCAATACATCTCCCACTGTCATCGGTAGCACGCTCACTCCGACACCCAGTAGGTCAGTCAATACATCTCCCACTGTCATCGGTAGCACGCTCACTCCGACACCGAGCAGGTCAGTCAATACATCTCCCACTGTCATCGGCAGCACGCTCACTCCGACACCCAGCCGGTCAGTCAATAAATCTCCCACTGTCATCAGTAGTACGCTCACTCCGACACCCAGTAGGTCAGTCAATACATCTCCCACTGTCATCGGTAGCACGCTCACTCCGACACCCAGCATGTCAGTCAATAAATCTGTCACTGTCATCGGTAGCACGCTCACTCCGACACCCAGCAGGTCAGTCAATAAATCTCCCACTGTCATCGGTAGCACGCTCACTCCGACACCCAGCATGTCAGTCAATAAATCTGTCACTGTCATCGGTAGCACGCTCACTCCGACACCCAGCAGGTCAGTCAATAAATCTCCCACTGTCATCGGTAGCACGCTCACTCCGACACCCAGTAGGTCAGTCAATAAATCTCCCACTGTCATCGGTAGCACGCTCACTCCGACACCCAGCCGGTCAGTCAATACATCTCCCACTGTCATCGGTAGCACGCTCACTCCGACACCCAGCAGGTCAGTCAATAAATCTCCCACTGTCATCGGTAGCACGCTCACTCCGACACCCAGTAGGTCAGTCAATAAATCTCCCACTGTCATCGGTAGCACGCTCACTCCGACACCCAGCAGGTCAGTCAATACATCTCCCACTGTCATCGGTAGCACGCTCACTCCGACACCCAGCATGTCAGTCAATAAATCTGTCACTGTCATCGGTAGCACGCTCACTCCGACACCCAGCATGTCAGTCAATAAATCTCCCACTGTCATCGGTAGCACGCTCACTCCGACACCCAGTAGGTCAGTCAATACATCTCCCACTGTCATCGGTAGCACGCTCACTCCGACACCCAGCACAATAAATCTCCCACTGTCATCGGTAGCACGCTCACTCCGACACCCAGCACAATAAATCTCCCACTGTCATCGGTAGCACGCTCACTCCGACACCCAGTAGGTCAGTCAATACATCTCCCACTGTCATCGGTAGCACGCTCACTCCGACACCCAGCGGGTCAGTCAATACATCTCCCACTGTCATCGGTAGCACGCTCACTCCGACACCCAGCATGTCAGTCAATAAATCTCCCACTGTCATCGGTAGCACGCTCACTCCGACACCCAGTAGGTCAGTCAATACATCTCCCACTGTCATCGGTAGCACGCTCACTCCGACACCCAGCACAATAAATCTCCCACTGTCATCGGTAGCACGCTCACTCCGACACCCAGCACAATAAATCTCCCACTGTCATCGGTAGCACGCTCACTCCGACACCCAGCACAATAAATCTCCCACTGTCATCGGTAGCACGCTCACTCCGACACCCAGTAGGTCAGTCAATACATCTCCCACTGTCATCGGTAGCACGCTCACTCCGACACCCAGCACAATAAATCTCCCACTGTCATCGGTAGCACGCTCACTCCGACACCCAGTAGGTCAGTCAATACATCTCCCACTGTCATCGGTAGCACGCTCACTCCGACACCCAGTAGGTCAGTCAATACATCTCCCACTGTCATCGGTAGCACGCTCACTCCGACACCCAGCACAATAAATCTCCCACTGTCATCGGTAGCACGCTCACTCCGACACCCAGCACAATAAATCTCCCACTGTCATCGGTAGCACGCTCACTCCGACACCCAGCACAATAAATCTCCCACTGTCATCGGTAGCACGCTCACTCCGACACCCAGTAGGTCAGTCAATACATCTCCCACTGTCATCGGTAGCACGCTCACTCCGACACCCAGCACAATAAATCTCCCACTGTCATCGGTAGCACGCTCACTCCGACACCCAGTAGGTCAGTCAATACATCTCCCACTGTCATCGGTAGCACGCTCACTCCGACACCCAGCAGGTCAGTCAATACATCTCCCACTGTCATCGGCAGCACGCTCACTCCGACACCCAGCCGGTCAGTCAATAAATCTCCCACTGTCATCAGTAGTACGCTCACTCCGACACCCAGTAGGTCAGTCAATACATCTCCCACTGTCATCGGTAGCACGCTCACTCCGACACCCAGCATGTCAGTCAATAAATCTGTCACTGTCATCGGTAGCACGCTCACTCCGACACCCAGCAGGTCAGTCAATAAATCTCCCACTGTCATCGGTAGCACGCTCACTCCGACACCCAGCATGTCAGTCAATAAATCTGTCACTGTCATCGGTAGCACGCTCACTCCGACACCCAGCAGGTCAGTCAATAAATCTCCCACTGTCATCGGTAGCACGCTCGCACGAAGACACGCTAGAACTGGATGAGGTGCTTCTTTTCCTTTTCTTTTGTTTTCTATCAGTTAAGGCAGTACTACTACCATTGTAGTTACTTCCAGAAGAAGTGGAGCTCTCTGAACTAAACTCCTAGATTTGCTCTTCCTTCTTCGCCTATAGGGTCTTCTATTCATAGGTGACATTGTCATCGGGGGTGTCCCAGATTCAGACATCACTACTATTGTACCGAGAACAAACAAAAGGAAATATTGCCTTTGATATTGACTGGCATTGCCATGTTATTTATTATTTTATTACTTCTTTTCAATTTAAAAGTCACTCATAATAAATTAGTAATGATGAACCTCTACCATACCATTTATAAATTTAGTATGGTCATTGGGCCTACAATCTTTTCAGGATGTATATTATGTCATTTATTTTAAATATTGCTTGTACTCAATATGTTGATACACACACAGACTATCTCTTAGGTTTTAACAATCTAGCATTAACATGAGTTAGGCATGTCAACAAAGTAATTTTTATAAATACTTTCTTCAATTTTATTTAGTCATAATCATAAGGTTTAACACGGTACAAGATGACATCACACATACTAACTACTATGGATATTTACTGTTCAACATACTTAACTTTATTTCAATTATACCGTCTGAGTAAGCCCCATCAGACAGCCTAAACAAACTTGTGATTAGTTGATTAAGATTACTCACTTTAAAATAAATACTTTTCAAATAATCCCATCATTACTCATATACTATTCAATTATATTCAAAATAGGGTTTGCCTCCTAGTTATAATAGGCATCTTGTCTAAGTAGCATGTTAATTAGTTATTTTCTTTACTAACAACCTATTAAGTTCTATTACTTGTGATTGCATAATGAATATCTAGATATTGATTAATTTAAAATGATAACATATTCATAAATATTCACAGCATTTTATACTGTAAACGTAAAACATATTCATAAATACACTATTTTTGTGTATTAAAATCATAACAAGTGAAACTTTTTGTCAACTTTGCAAGTTAGCATCATATTGGGATTCATCCCACATAATTGCTCAATATACTCGTTGAATCAATAATATTTAGGTCACACCATCATAATTTACTCAATCAATGTAAAATTCTCTGTTCATATCTGAAAATCAAAAAGTTGTCGATGTTTCGCCATTTACCGGCAAACTTTTCACAGACTAGCCGAAGTCACTCTTATATTATATATAAACTCACCTGTTTAGTTATTTCAGGACGGCTTATTTTAATCCCGTAGGTACCACTTCTGAGATAATAAAAATCACTCACTGCGTACTTCTTATTCACTTAGTTTTATTTAATTCTTCTACAGTTATAGTTTTTCGTGACTACATCCACCATATTTTTTCAGAGTCCCTTTTTCTTTTTTTTTTAAATCAACGAATGGCGCCAACAGGCTTGTGTTTTTCTCATACAGCCACCAATGAAATGTCAAATCCTTCTTGTTTTAATGAGAGTTTCTTCGGAAAGTGAAGGCATGCGAGATAGATGAGCGCATTCTGGGCCAGATGCCTTCACTTTCCGCACAAGCTCTATGGAAATAGCTAATAATAGTGGGCACATTACTGCGATCGCCAATCCGCTTGCCCAGCGCGGCGATTACGGGTATTTACCTCCTAATGCGTCTATATGCATAGTTAATAGGAGAGGCCTACGTCCAGCAGTGGACTATCATAGGCTGATGATGATGATGATGTTAGACGTCCATGTTATATATGGTCGCAGTCTCGACTGATGTCCAGTTCCGCGTCCACCTAGAGGGTAAGGCCAAATTGGCCTCGAAGTACCTCGGTGTACTCAATATAGATCGAGGTAACATTCACGCCGTCAACATTTATTTATTATTATGTATGTTTGTTGCAGTGCATGCTGTACCACTGTATGTCGGACGCGGAGGGAGACTTCGCGATGCATCCGTGCGCTTGTGCGCCACCCGATCACGCGTGCGCTAAACGGTGAGGGTCCAATCGAGTAATCGGTAACTGTTCGGTCCATTTCAGTAGGGAAGTGTAGACGTTATTAGGGTTCCGTAGTAAATTAGGAACCCTTATACTTTCGCCATGTCCGTCTGTCCGCAGCATAGCTCAGTGACTGTTCGTACTTGAAATTTGGTATGGATATACCTATATGTATATTAATCACGCCAACAAAGTAATAGAAAACAATTTTTTTTTCAACCTCAGTAGTAAAGTGGGGATGTTTTTTTATTTTGCTGAAATTTTATAGTGTGGATAGGGATCTCAAATGAAAGTTATTTTCTAGTGTCAATATTTTCGGAGATATCCGCTCCCAGGGACCGGAACCGTTATTTTTCCATACAAAAGAACGGTTCTTTCTTCGTTCTTCGACATATAAATTCCAAGTTAATGGAGTAATTTAAAAATATGATATTGTAAACTACATAAAATACTGAATAGTACATAAAGGGTATAAAACGTTTTAAAATATTGGGCTGTTTCGAGGGTTTTGTAAAATACTGGTACCGGTCTTTGTCTGCTCCAGAATAAAAAAATGGTGTTCCCCTTCCATCAGTTTTGATCAAAAAATATGAAAAAAGTCACGAATAGTTGGGCTTATAGAATATTTTAAAATAAAATTATTTTAAACATAATCGGCCTCGCCGTTTTCGAATGACTATGGAACCCTATACTAAGTGTGGTCTGACATATTCTTGTTTGTTTTTTTATTTATATATGTGATGATAGTAGCAGTGTGAAACAATACAATCAGAAGCGCTCAATTTAGAGTTTATGTGTGATCTACTCGTATCGATTTAAACATCGTCACTCGTTTCGATTTTCATGTTTTCGCACCTGTGTCGTAATGTACTATTTCATCACACTTGCTGTCTAAGCGCGCCATTGCCAGAGTAATAGAAATGTCAGTACGTCATTTAATAATATTATGTCTTAAAACTTATTTTTTGGTTGGCAAGTGTGATGAAAAACATTGTATGCATCACGGTCGGTAAGTGGAATACTAACTCGAGTCATAAAAGTCCTCCGCCTGACGGCGTCGGGCTTCTAACACTCTCGTTAGTAATTCCGTACTTACCTCCCTTGATGCACAATGTACTATTTCATCACACTTGCTGTCTAAGTGCGCCATTGCTTACGTGCGTAGCGGGAGTAATAGGAAAGTAAAATTAGGGAGTAATAGAAATGTCAGTACGTCATTTAATAATATTATTGTAATAAAACTTATTTTTTTGTCGGCAAGTGTGATGAAAAACATTGTATGCATCATGGTCGGTAAACGGAATACTAACTCTCGTTAGTAATTCCGTACTTACCTCTTGATGCACAATGTACTAATTTTATGCAAATACAGTATAGTTCGGGAAACATTATTTGATCGACTGTTATCTCACTTACGACCTTTTGTTTTGCGTTAACACTTACTAGACAATCAGCGGTCTAGCACTTTTCTATTGTTAATGATGCAAAACCAAAGGTCGCAGTGGCGTGCACAGGGTTTTCAGTTAGGGTAGGCAATTTTTTTTTTATCTGAGCAGAGCAACAAACAATATTGAATTGACCATCGCACTGCAAACTCACAAGTGGATAGACTTGAGTAAAATAAAAGAGTCTAGGTATAGCTTGCGACAATAACTAAGTCTTTTATCTCGACCGCCGACTTTTGTTAACGTCCTAATGCGTTTCAAATCGCTCATGTTTTCTAAAGAAGAGTGAAAGGTTTTTAAATATGCGTAGCATTAATCATCGGTGAATTCGAAATATAAGTGCAATACCTAACGAGTGAAATAGCTAAAACACAATGTTCATTAATGCTATAAGTACAATTTCCGAGTACAGAATACATCGACTTTTGAAATAATTACACGTACCTGTACTAACTTCTTTTGTTTTATTGTTAACTTGCTAAATCCGCCGAAAATCAACTTCGTAGACACGCTAGACATACAGCAGCCACCATCAACTAACTAGGTATTCACAATTTATTCTCATAGCATAATTCCGTCACGCACAGTCACAAGTCACAACACTTACATGAAAATAAACGTAAAAAAAATCTGTTAGAACCGAATTGTATTAATATAACAATGAATGAGTTTTGTTTTGATAGATTTTCTACTGATTAACCTCAAACCTGTATCGCAAAAATCAAAACCGACTCGCGACTGTTTGTAAACAAATAAACCTGACAGAATGTAATGCCTCTCACTTCAAGTAAAAATCGCAATATAGGAGAGTTCTTAAAATTAGTCGTATTACATCTCGAGGCTCGGTAAGTCAGAGAGAGACCGACATTGGCCGTCCTTCTCGCACATATGGTGCCTAGGCGCAGCCTATTCTTTTGATTGTGTGCGTATATTTTCTATCTTCGTGTGCACTGGGCAAGAATATGTATATACTTCACGGACATGTCTACACAAACGCACTGTGTGAGTGTGTGTGTTTTTGTAGGCTCCGATCGCCGTTGCCTCACCCCAGATGGGGCTTGGGCAGCCGCGCGCTAGGCTAGCTAGCGCGCGCGGAAATTTAAATCGCCGCGAGCTACGTTAATATAAATATTTATGTGGATTTCTTTCAGAAAACATGACAAATTATTATAATGAAGACGAAAAAGTATATGTAGAGTGTGTTCTGCTAGGGTAGGCAGTGCCTATTTGCCTATATGGAGTGCACGCTACTGAAAGGTCGTAAGTAAGATAAGAGTCGGTATAACATGTTTATACATCTCCCCGCAGATGGGTCGGCCTCGCCCTACTATCCCTCCTAGTCCCCTGCCTGTGCTGCTACCCTGTGCTGGTGAGCGCGCACCGCGCCGCCCGCCGCGCGCACCTGGCCGGCGGCGCGCACCGCCCGCCGTGCGCCCCTCCCCCCCCCCAGCCCACGCACACGGCGCGCAACTAGCCGCCCCCGTAGTCACATGTCCGAGCTGACGGTTCACGAGGGACTTATGTGTAGTGCGACTGAAGAGTTAGCTGGCATGAGAGATTAGAACCGATCGACGTACGAGATACCCGCTCACCCGAGCGACTCCGATACAAGAGATGCGGTATACATATGTTTACCGACTAATATTTATTGGTACTGGACGGGAAGTTTGTGTCCAAACTTGGCAATAAAAAGTGAACTTATAGTGAAAGTGGCTATTTTGTCAGCAGTGCCTAGTTTGGACATTCGAAATGAAAACAGTGTGAATTATATAGAAGGATTCGCTTTTAGCATCCGGAGTCGAAACTCTTAAAGGGAAATGATAAAAGGGTGAAAAAGTATGGTAAATTTCCGATTTTTTGATACACAATTGAAAATGTTTAAAGTTTTACTAAATTTTAAAGGCGTTTTAAAATTCTGTTGTTTCTATGCACCATGCATACAATCAATTTATCTACGTTACAAATGTTATGGATGTCCATTTTAATTCGGGGACGTACAATGTTGCCATATTTAAATGAATGTTGCCACTCTATGAATTGTTATTATTTAGCATTTATGGAATATTGATTGTAATGGTATTAATTCGTCATGGTTAGTCTTAAATGTATACTGAAAAGTATTGTGCCATGCTATTTAATGTAGTTTTTAGATAGAAAGTCCTTTGCAATAATGGAGGTTGCATTATTATGGCAGAATATAAATTATTTTAATTATAATACATTGTGTACTTAGGGCGGTAAACAAGAAATTACGAACGAGTGTGAATTCAAGCCCGAGCCGAAGGTGAGGGCTTAATTCTAACACGAGTTCGTAATTTCTTGTACCGCGCCCGTGGCACACACAATGTTTTTCATCACACCTGTGATGCAAAAAAGTAAATAATAGTACATTGTGCATCAAGGGAGGTAAGTACGGAATTACTAACGAGAGTGTTAGAAGCCCGACGCCGTTAGGCGGAGGGCTTTTATGACTCGAGTTAGTATTCCGCTTACCGACCGTGATGCATACAATGTTTTTCATCACACTTGCTGTCTAAGCGCGCCATTGCTTGCGCGCGTAGCGGGAGTAATAGAAAAGTGAAATTCCCTAGGGAGTAATAGAAATGTCAGTACGTCATTTAATAATATTTCGTCTTAAAACTTATTTTTTTGTCGGCAAGTGTGATGAAAAACATTGTATGCATCACGGTCGGTAAGCGGAATACTAACTCGACTCATAAAAGCCCTCCGCCTAACGGCGTCGGGCTTCTAACACTCTCGTTAGTATTTCCGTACTTACCTCCCTTGATGCACAATGTACTATTTCATCACACTTGCCGACAAAAAAATAAGTTTTAAGAAATAACATTATTAAATGACGTATAGACATTTCTATTACTCCCTAGGGAATTTCACTTTTCTATTACTCCCGCTGCGCGCGCAAACAATGGCGCGCTTAGACAGCAAGTGTGATGAAAAACAATATATTTTCACAAAACTACTCTAAAATGGTCTAAATCAGGGATGACTTAATTTCATAATTTTCATAAAAGAAATCTCGGCGTGCGCCGGACCCCGCTAGTGCGACGTAATGTTGTATGAAAATCCTTAACGGCATACTATGACGTAATGACGCACCTACACACCGCATCACCGCAGCGTTGCGGCGCACTTACGGAACAGGTGTGATGAAAAAATCTATACAGATATGAAACTTCATACAGTTGATCTGCGAGGGTTTGAAAATATATCAATTTTGGTCTTAGATAAATATTGATTATATAAATAAAAAAAACAGATAGTAAAAAAAACTCGTAGTCGCCATCAGATATATCATAGCGTCCAGAGCGTTCAAAAATATCTGAACACGCCTTTACTCCTATAACGATAAAGGCGCGTTCAGATATTTTTGAGCGCTTAGACGCTACGATATATCTGATGGCAAATGTGCGTGGTTTTGACATTCTTCTTGAGTGGCCTGAGATTGCGATTGGTGAAGCGTACTCAAATATGAGCATTTTATCAACCATTGTTGCAAATGGCTGCCTATCTCTGTTTAAAGTTAGTACACAAGGTTGTCAGCTTATTACAGTTTTATATTTCTTCTGTCTTCCAATTTTAGGTACTTTAGCTTTGATATACGTTTCAAGTGTTAGATCTGTTATTATTCTCATTCTACGATCTGTTAATTAGGTTTTGAAATTAGTTTTTGTAAAGAAATATTGATCTTTATAAAAATAATTGTCATGTGTGACAATCGTTGCGAAATGGAAATTCTATTTGAAATAATGATTACATATCTATGTATATTTTCATAGAATATTCCATAGTATCCAGAGCTGTATGTATTTAAAATGTATTTTTCGCGATACTTCGCAATATAAAACAGTATATCCTAAAATATTTCTACTCTTACAGTGACTTTATAACACATTATTTTGTACAATTAGAATTATACGGGTAGTAGGTTACCGCGTTATAGTCTGTGTCAAAATGGACACGAAATTAGCCGTTTTGACGCAAACTATAGTATAATACCGCGTTTATATAACATTGCATTCTTTTGCGAAATTTGATATTTAATTAAAATAAACGTTAATATTCAATACTACTTAAAATAAGGAGTATTTCGCCGTCGATAATCTACATCAGAACATTCAGTATTATTGATGGACATTGCCATTATGGATGATGTCAATCAGTAATACTGTCAATAAATATAATACTGATGGGGCGAGTCGAATGTAATGTCACTTTAACAACAGATTATTCGTGTTAGAATAAGGACTGTTAATGGTCGACAATCAGGTAACGCTGTAAAGACAATCAACTTAAATAAAACACCCTTTCTTGAATGAAATTGAGGTGTTTTATCTAAGTTGATTGGTTGCCATTGTGTGTAAAAAAATCTGGCAACGGAAAATACCTCGAGTTGCCAGCTTGCGCTAGAGTTAAACCCTGCATATACTCTATGCAATATCAGATATCGTTAGATGTATGTGATGGATATCTGAGTTTGCAAAATATTGTCTATGGCGGGCCACACCCTAGCGTCTGCTAATATACACGTGCGGCTGACGAACGCGACTTCTATCACGTTTGATATTGTAATTCGTCTTTGCCAACCGCACGTATAACTTAGCACAACATTTTCAAAAAATATTAATGTTTCGTTAACAATAACTTATAATTCGTAAATTAAGGTTAAATGTATTTTAAAGTAATTGCGCATTTTTGATAATTTCTGTACGAATAAAGAATCTAGTCTTCAAATTTGTAATGCCTATTTTAAAATATGTTTGCATTATTTTGTCAATATCGTTCCGTTGAAAAAATGACCAACTTTTTTGTATATTTATATAATAGGGTTATCCAGTCGAGGTGTGGGCAATGTAGTGGCTCTTCGGAAACTAAAAAAATACATTAAAAAAGAACAATATGAAATTTCATTGAATAAAATTTAAATTTTCCACGTTGAACGATAAGGGCTCATGCGTAAAACGTCGAAATGTTAGATTTTCTCGCGTTTGCGATTTGACTTTGATCGTCTAATCGTAACCGTGAATATGTCTGGACCGAATACGAAAAAAAAGCAATAAATATACAGTGTGAAATTTATCTGGCGTCCGAAGGGTAATTCTTTGCAAAAACCATCTCGACATTTATAATCGTTATTCCGCATATTTTTTTTAAATATGATATCGTAATGTAAGTAAATGTACTAAATGTTTAATATTACTCTAAGAATATTTTAATTGTTTTTTAAATATTAACAGTGTCTCGTAAGTTTTAAATCTTAGCTAGAAATATAATGAGACTTTACTATAGTTAATTTAATTTCTTTAAGGATAAATTAAAATAAATGAATGTTTTAGTGTTTTATCGATTGTAAGCATGATAACAAATTTGAATATAAACCAAAGTTTAAGTATGCGAAAATTCGTAAAAAACCTAAATGGTATATGAATGTAAATGTAATTGAAATAATGAAATAAATAATCGTAAATACCGCTGCATTTTCAATTATTACTTATTCTGTTTAGATTTTTAGTTCAACTCCTACGATCATTTTTTTTGTACCAATATCGTCTTATGGTTTGGATATGAAATAATATTTTAATCGAAACTTTTTTTCTATCAAAAAAAGAGTCAAAAGGACCCAGGAATATCTCATTCAATGTGTAACCATTTTTCATACTCTCCACATGTCATTATGATGGTAGAAAAATAGAACGAACGACAAATTTGCATATTTTTATATACATAAGTATACGATAATCGTGATTTTTCAATATATTCAATAACTGATTTTACATGAAGTAATGGTCTTACTGATGGCGGCAGTCCCAAAATAAATGAATTATTTAGTCATGTTTACTCTTTGCCTGTGCACAGACTTAACAGGCCTAAGGGATCAAAGACTTGGAACGTTTTTGATAATATTGATCTCTTTGTAACCTTTTCATCAGATTCATAAGGCTTAATTGCATAGTTTAGAATATCTTGGCTGGGCAGCCAGCCCTGTCCAAGTGTTTGACAAGATTGGCTCAATGCCAAATGATCATTTTGATTAATAGAATCAGAACTTAATAACTCGTTTGAATTCGAGCGGTATTTACGTAGGTTAAAGCAACCGGCGATTAGAACCTTTGATACCTCGGCTTGTATATGAAGCACAGCTATAGCAAAACTAATGTGAGATTCATTAGCGTCCCGTTCTAGGAGCTCACTCTCGAGGCTTTCAGAATTAACTATCTCAATCGAAGTTTGCAGCCCGTCTAGGCGCGTGGATAGCTCTGTAACTTTATTTAATCTTAAGGTAAGCTCATTAACTTTAATTCCCGTTAACACTTCATCATCTTTAATTGTATTTAAATAACCACGAAATTTAGACACTTGACCCTTTATGGATCCACGCTTAATGCGTAATTCGGCCAAGAGAGCTTCCTTTTTTGCAGCTTCAGTCATGTTGAATTGTGTTTGTTAACTGAGCTGGCAAAACAGACGAATTGATTTGAGAAAAAAAATTATTTAGAGTTAAAAAGTATCCACGTCAGCAAAAGTTAAATTGGCAAAACAGCTCACGCCCCTGATGCCTTCAACAGCTACGCCGAGGTGGCCCGGTGCGCAGCCACGTGGTCACACGTGGCACGCGAAGCACACGTGGGCACGTGGTATGTATGCGTGGCACGCGGCGCGCACGTGGGCAGCCTCGTCACTGAAATCGTGCAAAAGAAAGGGTGCATATGCGTGCAAGAACCAAAGCGCAGGCAAGGGTAATTGTCTATGTCAGCAAAGAGAAAAGGAAATAAGTTAAATTAATTTTAGAATGGCACACGTGCGCTTGCAAACAAGGGTTTTTTAAGTGCAAATGAATTAAGCGTAAATGCGTAGGCAAGCTGGCGATAACATAGGCACAAACAAGCCGCTTCAGTCAGGTTTTAAATGAATGCGTTAGGTATTTATTATTATATTTTTAAGGGAATGCACAGGTTTTCACTGCACTGCCTTATTTAATTAAGAAAGCCTAACTAGATAGGCACTGAAGCGGTATTTAAGTTAACTCACACAACGTGCACTGAGAGGTTAGGTATTTAAAGATCACTAAAAACAAGCTGATAAGAAACTGTCCTGTAGGTAAAAACACAAATAGATGCAATAAATCGCAGTAGGCACTCAGTTTAAAGACAATTTAGTTGGGATTCAAGGTTATTTAAGTTAAAGTAATTTGTCGAGTTTAGTTACGTAAGCAGTGGCGTGCACAGGGTTTTTAGTTAGGGTAGGCAATTTTTTTTTATCTGAGCAAACAAACAATATTGACCATCGCATTGCAAACTCACAAGTGGATAGACGGGAGTAAAGTAAAAGAGTCTAGGTATAGCTTGCGACAATAACTAAGTTTTTTATCTCGACCGCCGACTTTTGTTAACGTCCTAATGCTTTTCAAATCGCTCATGTTTTCTAAAGAAGAGTGAAAGGTTTTTAAATATGCGTAGCATTAATCATCGGTGAATTCGAAATATAAGTGTAATACCTAACGAGTGAAATAGCTAAAATACAATGTTCATTAATGCTATAAGTACAATTTCCGAGTACAGAATACATTGACTTTTGAAATAATTACACGTACCTGTACTAACTTCTTTTGTTTTATTGTTAACTTGCTAAATCCGCCGAAAATCAACTTCGTAGACACGCTAGACATACAGCAGCCACCATCAACTAACTAGGTATTCACAATTTATTCTCATAGCATAATTCCGTCACGCACAGTCACAAGTCACAACACTTACATGAAAATAAACGTAAAAAAAATCTGTTAGAACCGAATTGTATTAATATAACAATGAATGAGTTTTGTTTTGATAGATTTTCTACTGATTAACCTCAAACCTGTATCGCAAAAATCAAAACCGACTCGCGACTGTTTGTAAACAAATAAACCTGACAGAATGTAATGCCTCTCACTTCAAGTAAAAATCGCAATATAGGAGAGTTCTTAAAATTAGTCGTATTACATCTCGAGGCTCGGTAAGTCAGAGAGAGACCGACATTGGCCGTCCTTCTCGCACATATGGTGCCTAGGCGCAGCCTATTCTTTTGATTGTGTGCGTATATTTTCTATCTTCGTGTGCACTGGGCAAGAATATGTATATACTTCACGGACATGTCTACACAAACGCACTGTGTGAGTGTGTGTGTTTTTGTAGGCTCCGATCGCCGTTGCCTCACCCCAGATGGGGCTTGGGCAGCCGCGCGCTAGGCTAGCTAGCGCGCGCGGAAATTTAAATCGCCGCGAGCTACGTTAATATAAATATTTATGTGGATTTCTTTCAGAAAACATGACAAATTATTATAATGAAGACGAAAAAGTATATGTAGAGTGTGTTCTGCTAGGGTAGGCAGTGCCTATTTGCCTATATGGAGTGCACGCTACTGAAAGGTCGTAAGTAAGATAAGAGTCGGTATAACATGTTTATACATCTCCCCGCAGATGGGTCGGCCTCGCCCTACTATCCCTCCTAGTCCCCTGCCTGTGCTGCTACCCTGTGCTGGTGAGCGCGCACCGCGCCGCCCGCCGCGCGCACCTGGCCGGCGGCGCGCACCGCCCGCCGTGCGCCCCTCCCCCCCCCCAGCCCACGCACACGGCGCGCAACTAGCCGCCCCCGTAGTCACATGTCCGAGCTGACGGTTCACGAGGGACTTATGTGTAGTGCGACTGAAGAGTTAGCTGGCATGAGAGATTAGAACCGATCGACGTACGAGATACCCGCTCACCCGAGACTCCGATACAAGAGATGCGGTATACATATGTTTACCGACTAATATTTATTCATGTTTGGAAATTGGTACTGGACGGGAAGTTTGTGTCCAAACTTGGCAATAAAAAGTGAACTTATAGTGAAAGTGGCTATTTTGTCAGCAGTGCCTAGTTTGGACATTCGAAATGAAAACAGTGTGAATTATATAGCATCCGGAGAATTAAAAGACTAGAAGTAAAAGTGGAGTCGAAAGTATGGTAAATTTCCGATTTTTTGATACACAATTGAAAATGTTTAAAGTTTTACAAGTAACTAAATTTTAAAATTCTGTTGTTTCTATGCACCATGCATACAATCAATTTATCTACGTTACAAATGTTATGGATGTCCATTTTAATTCGGTGACGTACAATGTTGCCATATTTAAATGAATGTTGCCACTCTATGAATTGTTATTATTTAGCATTTATGGAATATTGATTGTAATGGTATTAATTCGTCATGGTTAGTCTTAAATGTATACTGAAAAGTATTGTGCCATGCTATTTAATGTAGTTTTTAGATAGAAAGTCCTTTGCAATAATGGAGGTTGCATTATTATGGCAGAATATAAATTATTTTAATTATAATACATTGTGTACTTAGGGCGGTAAACAAGAAATTACGAACGAGTGTGAATTCAAGCCCGAGCCGAAGGTGAGGGCTTAATTCTAACACGAGTTCGTAATTCTTGTACCGCGCCCGTGGCACACACAATGTTTTTCATCACACCTGTGATGCAAAAAAGTAAATAATAGTACATTGTGCATCAAGGGAGGTAAGTACGGAATTACTAACGAGAGTGTTAGAAGCCCGACGCCGTCAGGCGGAGGGCTTTTATGACTCGAGTTAGTATTCCGCTTACCGACCGTGATGCATACAATGTTTTTCATCACACTTGCCGACAAAAAAATAAGTTTGAAGAAATAACATTATTAAATGACGTATAGACATTTCTATTACTCCCTAGGGAATTTCACTTTTCTATTACTCCCGCTGCGCGCGCAAACAATGGCGCGCTTAGACAGCAAGTGTGATGAAAAACAATATATTTTCACAAAACTACTCTAAAATGGTCTAAATCAGGGATGAGTTAATTTCATAATTTTCATAAAAGAAATCTCGGCGTGCGCCGGACCCCGCTAGTGCGACGTAATGTTGTATGAAAATCCTTAACGGCATACTATGACGTAATGACGCACCTACACACCGCATCACCGCAGCGTTGCGGCGCACTTACGGAACAGGTGTGATGAAAAAATCTCTACAGATATGAAACTTCATACAGTTGATCTGCGAGGGTTTGAAAATATATCAAATTTGGTCTTAGATAAATATTGATTATATAAATTATCGATTAAATTAAAAAGTAGCGTTGTAAATTACGAGGCTGCTTTTACACATTTTTGGTTATTAAATAAATAATTATGAGACTAAAATCGCTATAGTTGTAAAGATAATTAATCTCGATTAAAAAATTAACCATGTGTTTATATAATAAACATTTATCTAGGCCATAGTTACAACCAATTGAAACCGTAGTCCTTTTAAGAACTATGCCAGTGTCAAAAAACAGATAGTAAAAAAAACTCGTAGTCGCCATCAGATATATCATAGCGTCCAGAGCGTTCAAAAATATCTGAACACGCCTTTACTCCTATAACGATAAAGGCGCGTTCAGATATTTTTGAGCGCTTAGACGCTACGATATATCTGATGGCAAATGTGCGTGGTTTAGACATTCTTCTTGAGTGGCCTGAGATTGCGATTGGTGAAGCGTACTCAAATATGAGCATTTTATCAACCATTATTGCAAATGGCTGCCTATCTCTGTTTAAAGTTAGTACACAAGGTTGTCAGCTTATTACAGTTTTATATTTCTTCTGTCTTCCAATTTTAGGTACTTTAGCTTTGATATAATACGTTTCAAGTGTTAGATCTGTTATTATTCTCATTCTATGATCTGTTAATTAGGTTTTGAAATTAGTTTTTATAAAGAAATATTGATCTTTATAAAAATAATTGTCATGTGTGACAATCGTTGCGAAATGGAAATTCTATTTGAAATAATGATTACATATCTATGTATATTTTCATAGAATTCCATAGTATCCAGAGCTGTATGTATTTAAAATGTATTTTTCGCGATACTTCGCAATATAAAACAGTATATCCTAAAATATTTCTACTCTTACAGTGACTTTATAACACATTATTTTGTACAATTAGAATTATACGGGTAGTAGGTTACCGCGTTATAGTCTGTGTCAAAATGGACACGAAATTAGCCGTTTTGACGCAAAGTATAGTATAATACCGCGTTTATATAACATTGCATTCTTTTGCGAAATTTGATATTTAATTAAAATAAACGTTAATATTCAATACTACTTAAAATAAGGAGTATTTCGCCGTCGATAATCTACATCAGAACATTCAGTATTATTGATGGACATTGCCATTATGGATGATGTCAATCAGTAATACTGTCAATAAATATAATACTGATGGGGCGAGTCGAATGTAATGTCACTTTAACAACAGATTATTCGTGTTAGAATAAGGACTGTTAATGGTCGACAATCAGGTAACGCTGTAAAGACAATCAACTTAAATAAAACACCCTTTCTTGAATGAAATTGAGGTGTTTTATCTAAGTTGATTGGTTGCCATTGTGTGTAAAAAAATCTGGCAACGGAAAATACCTCGAGTTGCCAGCTTGCGCTAAAGTTAAACCCTGCATATACTCTATGCAATATCAGATATCCTTAGATGTATGTGATGGATATCTGAGTTTGCAAAATATTGTCTATGGCGGGCCACACCCTAGCGTCTGCTAATATACACGTGCGGCTGACGAACGCGACTTCTATCACGTTTGAAATTGTAATTCGTCTTTGCCAACCGCACGTATAACTTAGCACAACATTTTCAAAAAATATGAATGTTTCGTTAACAATACATAACTTATAATTCGTAAATTAAGGTTAAATGTATTTAAAAGTAATTGCGCATTTTTGATAATTTCTGTACGAATAAATAATCTAGTCTTCAAATTTGTAATGCCTATTCTAAAATATGTTTGCATTATTTTGTCAATATCGTTCCGTTGAAAAAATGACCAACTTTTTTGTATATTTATATAATAGGGTTATTCAGTCGAGGTGTGGGCAATGTAGTGGCTCTTCGGAAACTAAAAAAATACATTAAAAAAGAACAATATGAAATTTAATTGAATAAAATTTAAATTTTCCACGTTGAACGATAAGGGCTCATGCGTAAAACGTCGAAATGTTAGATTTTCTCGCGTTTGCGATTTGACTTTGATCGTCTAATCGTAACCGTGAATATGTCTGGACCGAATACGAAAAAAAAGCAATAAATATACAGTGTGAAATTTATCTGGCGTCCGAAGGGTAATTCTTTGCAAAAACCATCTCGACATTTATAATCGTTATTCCGCATATTTTTTTAAATATGATATCGTAATGTAAGTAAATGTACTAAATGTTTAATATTACTCTAAGAATATTTTAATTGTTTTTTAAATATTAACAGTGTCTCGTAAGTTTTAAATCTTAGCTAGAAATATAATGAGACTTTACTATAGTTAATTTAATTTCTTTAAGGATAAATTAAAATAAATGAATGTTTTAGTGTTTTATCGATTGTAAGCATGATAACAAATTTGAATATAAACCAAAGTTTAAGTATGTGAAAATTCGTAAAAAACCTAAATGGTATATGAATGTAAATGTAATTGAAATAATGAAATAAATAATCGTAAATACCGCTGCATTTTCAATTATTACTTATTCTGTTTAGATTTTTAGTTGAACTCCTACGATCATTTTTTTTTGTACCAATATCGTCTTATGGTTTGGATATGAAATAATATTTTAATCGAAACTTTTTTTCTATCAAAAAAAGAGTCAAAAGGACCCAGGAATATCTCATTCAATGTGTACCTAACCATTTTTCATACTCTCCACATGTCATTATGATGGTAGAAAAATAGAACGAACGACAAATTTGCATATTTTTATATACATAAGTATACGATAATCGTGATTTTTCAATATATTCAATAACTGATTTTACATGAAGTAATGGCCTGGAACTGATGGCGGCAGTCCCAAAATAAATGAATTATTTAGTCATGTTTACGACACATATATTTTCGTCCAAAATTCCGCAGTGTTTGAAAACGAAAGTCTGAGCAGTCTGTGTTGCCAGTGATGACATACGGTACTGAAACGTGGCCGCTTACAATGGGCCTCATATGAAGGCTCAGTCACCCAAAGGGCAATGGAGAGGGCTATGCTAGAAGTCTCTCTGCAGAACCAAAGTAACCGATATAGCTCTCCGAATCGCTAAACTGAAGTGGCAGTGGGCGGGGCACATTGCGCGTAGAACCGATGGCCGTTGGGGCGCGAAGGTTCTCGAGTGGCGGCCACGTACCGGAAGGCGCAGCGTGGGTAGACCCCTCACAAAGTGGACTGATGACCTGGGGAAGGTCGCAGAGTCCGCTGGATGCGGGTGGCACAGGACCGGTCATTGTGGCAATCTTTGGGGGAGGCCTATGTTCAGCAGTGGACGTCTTTCGGCTGATATGATGATGATGATGAGTCATGTTTAGGTGACCTGAGTGACGACGTACCCCGTTAGCACCGATTTGACTTCCGGTTCAGGTGTTGTCAGAGACTACCTTGCATAGACTGCGGTATGTACGTCGTCGGTTACAAGTGATTCGCCGTACCTATGGGTTATATACATACAAATGGTACCTATAGTATTTTAAGGGGAATCGTTTGGTTGACTGTACTGTAAGGGTAGATTACAAAAAAAATGTACATAGTTAAGGTTTTCTTCTTCATCAGCCCATCTCAGTCTAATGCTGGACTTAGGCCTCTCCTATTAACTATACTATGCGTATAGACGCTACGCTACGCTACGCTACGCTGGGCAAACGGATTGGCGATCGCAGTAATGTGTCCTCTATGATGACGCTGCTGGCCATCATCAATCTTGTATCGAAGGATGGTCAGTGACACTTTAATCCCCTTAGTTAAGGTCTTAATCAAAAAAATATTAAGAACGCGTCAATTATGTTACGAAAGTCGGCGATACAAACTATATGGTATACTCTGTACGACAACTTTTGACAGTAGACAAAGGGTGGCAAAATACGTGCAATTTAAATTTGTTGCCCTATTTCACTCTCAATAGTTGTAACACAAAATGTAACTTCGTAAAAAAAAGAAAATACGATAAATTTAGTTTTAACTACATCACTATCATCATCATCACTACATAGTATAAAATAAAGGTGACTATACTATGACTGTATATATTATATTGTTACGCCGGTGGCATGATAAAAACTACGAATATGATTTTAGACACGTTAGAAGCGTTTTCAGCAGGCTGAAATGCGTTTTCAGGCCGTTTCAGAAGGTCCTCTTTCACATACTACAAAATCAAATATTCACCCCAGATACCGTCGTTTTCAGGCGCCTGAAACATGTTTTCAGGCCGTTTCAGGATACCCTCTATCCGATGGCGCAATAACCTGAAAACCCGTTTTCAGGCGTTTTCAGGACCCCTTTTGGGCCTCTCAAGTACAAATCGGTATATAGCTAAATTTCCCATAGGAGTGAAAGAGAAAGCACTATTAGATAAAGACAGCATGAGAGAATGTTCTGGAAGGATGTGAATGAGACAGCTATAGAGAGAACATTCTGGACGGGTGTGAAAGAGAAACCTGTAGAAAGAGACAGCGATACTCTAGAATGTTCGCGCACCTAACTCGGGAACTTTCTAGAGTCGAATCTTCTCGGACTTTGTAGATTTGAGTGGCTGGTATAAATACACAGCATGACCCGGCCGAGGGAGTAGTTTGAATTGAGACAGCGAAGAGATAACATCAAGAGCGAAAACTGCGATTCTAACGGCGAGTTTGAGAGTGTAAAAGTGAAACAGTGTGACGTGTTAAGTGTGTGATCAGTGTTTTAGTTTGGTGTTTGTTCTTTTAATTAGTAATTAAAGTCTCAGTTTTAATTAGTGGCTTATTTATACATTTTCTATAGAAAACCCACCCCACGAGAGTAACATTTGGTGTCAGAAGCGGGATAGACAATGGGTATAACGCCACGTGACAACGAGACCGAGCCAAAAGGAGTTGTGACCCGGAGCCAAACTGCACGTGAGGAACCTGCAGCGCAGGAGGATATTGCAGTACGTGAAGAGCCTCCAGCATGTGAGGATACTGCATCCAAGCCCGGTCCGTCTGGTTTGCAGGCTAAGAGTACTCAAGACGTAGACCTCAGAACTATCCTGATTCTCCTGAAGGAGCAGTCGCGGAAACAAGAAGAACAGTCGAAATTGATTCTTCAAGAGTTGCACAAGGCTGCTACTGAATGGAAGCAAGAAATGTACGAAGTCCAAGGGAAGCTCAGTGACATGGAGAACAAGATTCATGTTGTAGAGGAAGCGGTTGAGCGTCGCCTCCAGAAGCTTGAATTAAAAGTAGCTAGTGGCATCAGTCCCTGCACACCTGAGATATCTGTGCCGGGAGGTGGAAAATTTAAGGCACCTCCTTTTGATGGAACATCTTCGTGGGCGGCGTACAAGCTACAGTTTGAGTCCGTGTCGAAAGCAAACGGTTGGAGTAAGGAGCAAGCGATGACGGCTCTGACGCTGGCACTTCGTGACGAGGCTCTTACAATTCTAGAAGCCCTTAAAAAAGAGCAAACTTACGACCGGCTTCTAGAAGCATTAGAAGCCCGTTACGGAGACAGTCATCTGGAACATGTCTACCGAGCTCAGCTGAAAGACAGAACGCAGGGACGTAATGAGACATTGCAACAATGGGCCCTGGAAATTGAAAAGCTGGTCAGAAAGGCATACCAAGGTTCAGCTGACTCTTTGATAAAAACCATGCTGGTGCAGGCATTTGTTGATGGGATCCGAGATTTGGAAGTAAGGGCGGCAGTACGACTAGGGCACCACGAAAGCCTTAAGGATGCCGTAGCTCATGCCCTAGAAGTTGAAGCTGTACGCCAAGATTCATCAGGATCGTATAAGCTACGTGAAATTTCTGCCAGGGAGCCGATTGCACCTCATCGGGAGTTTGGGCCACGATGTTACCATTGTGGAGAACGTGGCCATATACAAACTAGTTGCCCGAAAAGAAAGATTGCACCTCATCGGAAGTTTGGGCCACGATGTTACCATTGTGGAGAACTTGGCCATATACAAACTAGTTGCCCGAAAAGAAGCAGCAGGAGAGAACGAGATGAATCCCCTGTGACCAGGAATAAGGGCTCTGTACGACCAGAGCCGCAGCAGGGAAACGAGTAAGAGCCAGGACTAAGGGACGAGTGCTGGCTGGAGGTCGAAATGTCCCAGTAGTTATCTCACAAGCCAACGACGGGAATAGTCTGGTCGTCAAGGGAGAAATTGGTGGAATACCATGTAACCTTACTATCGACACCGGAGCTTCTCGGACGGTGATTAATCATTGGCTTCTGAAACACCTGACTCGAGGTCATGTAGTCCAGCCGACGCATCTACAGCTGCTTACAGCCACTGGCCAGTATATTCCCATCAAGGGAGAGACAGGAGTGGATTTAAGAATTGGCAAGCACATTTATCGGCACAAAGTGATTGTTGCCGACATAATTGATGACTGTATTATTGGACTAGATTTTATGAGGTGCCATGGTTATAAAATTGACATGGAAGTTGGAGTCCTGAAAACTAGATTTGATGAGGTTCCAATGGAAGGAAGAATTAGTGGGAATGTTTACTGCTCTAGAAGACCTGTTCTCCTACCAAAGGCACAGGTTCGAGTCCCAGTGCGTTTACCAGGAACAGCAAGTCAGGGAGGGCGTCGATGTGTAGTTGTGGAAAAAGTATCCAACGGTAAACCATGGATGGCAGCTCGTACAGTGGTTACGAAGATCAATGACGTTACGTATCGGATACGGAGGAATTTACGAAGCCCATGCAAGATTGTTCACGTTGACCGGCTCGCCAAATACCACGGAAATAATGATGCTCGGGACGAGCATGTCTTAGGAGGGGGTAGTGTTACGCCGGTGGCATGATAAAAACTACGAATATGATTTTAGACACGTTAGAAGCGTTTTCAGCAGGCTGAAATGCGTTTTCAGGCCGTTTCAGAAGGTCCTCTTTCACATACTACAAAATCAAATATTCACCCCAGATACCGTCGTTTTCAGGCGCCTGAAACATGTTTTCAGGCCGTTTCAGGATACCCTCTATCCGATGGCGCAATAACCTGAAAACCCGTTTTCAGGCGTTTTCAGGACCCCTTTTGGGCCTCTCAAGTACAAATCGGTATATAGCTAAATTTCCCATAGGAGTGAAAGAGAAAGCACTATTAGATAAAGACAGCATGAGAGAATGTTCTGGAAGGATGTGAATGAGACAGCTATAGAGAGAAAATTCTGGACGGGTGTGAAAGAGAAACCTGTAGAAAGAGACAGCGATACTCTAGAATGTTCGCGCACCTAACTCGGGAACTTTCTAGAGTCGAATCTTCTCGGACTTTGTAGATTTGAGTGGCTGGTATAAATAGACAGCATGACCCGGCCGAGGGAGTAGTTTGAATTGAGACAGCGAAGAGATAACATCAAGAGCGAAAACTGCGATTCTAACGGCGAGTTTGAGAGTGTAAAAGTGAAACAGTGTGACGTGTTAAGTGTGTGATCAGTGTTTTAGTTTGGTGTTTGTTCTTTTAATTAGTAATTAAAGTCTCAGTTTTAATTAGTGGCTTATTTATACATTTTCTATAGAAAACCCACCCCACGAACGTAACAATATATTTATTTCTGTCCCTATGTCCCTTTGTACGTTTAAATCTTTAAAACTACGCAACTGATTTTGATGAGTTTTTTTTTAGTAGGTAGAGTAATTCAAGAGGAAGGTTTTTTTATGTAGGTATAGTACCCGTGCGTAGCCGGGGCGGGTCGCTAGTTATAAATAAAAATATACAACTAATCTAAAAACGGCCCGCGCGGCATGGTACCAATGATGCTGGCAGCATTACCCCTCTGAATCACGAGGCTGATCTGTTGAGCGAGATAGCTGCCAGCTTTTAACTATGTAAAATTTTAAAAAATAAGTCCCGCCGAGTTTCTTGCCGGATTCTTCTCGAGTCAATGGTGTAGGATCAGTTTTTTTTCCTGTTTACTTTAACGATTCGTTGCTGAGAATACTTTGACATGGGTAATCTAACAAATAAATAATCTGTGCATCCAGCCCTCACGTCTTCAAGCCGTAAACCTGGTTCTAGATATATTATATTAGGAGTTAGTGCCCATAAAATATGTACCTACATGTCCTACATGCTAGCGGCGTATCTATGTCTGTTGCCGGTTCAGTTACTTCCGTTCCGTAAGGAAACTTCAGCTATGCTATTCT
>JALPQI010031246.1:0-77547 GCA_025490895.1 Thaumatotibia leucotreta
TAATAAGCCCTTTCCTTAATGGGCCACCTACAGACATACCCTACATGCATGTTTGCCTAATTTAAGTAGCATAATTTTGCATAAAACCAGCGTGACTCAGGCGACCGTAACCATGGCAATAACAGACAGAAAAAAGTTGATTAACCCAAATACATGCATGATTATGAATAATATGAATAAAGCATTGCAAAGTAAATGATAAAGTTACCTTCCACTGTATAATCTCCGCCTCCTTTACAGCAATTTATTATAGCTGTTCGGAAAATTACCAGCGAACCAAGAATTATCGCCACGATAATGATGACTACGGATATTACCGCATATCCCCATTTTGATTGCGTCCTGAAAAACATTGAATTGAATAAATATCATGGAACATTTCCTACACAAATCGACCTAGTCCTACGGTAAGCTCGATTAAGGGTTACGTCGTGGGTCCTGTCCTGTCGTGGACACGTGTGGTGACGGCATTAAAAATACATTTGTCACCACCCCAACTCTTCCCGCGGGTGTTGTAATAGCCAACTAAGGGATTGAAGTGTCACTGACCATTCTTGATAGAAGATTGATGATGGGCAGCAGCGTCATTATAGTGGACACATTACTGCGATTGCCAACCCGCTTGTCCAGCGTGACGATTATGGGCAATATTTACCTCCTAATACTATACCTATACGCATAGTTAATAGGAGAGACCTACGTCTACCAGTGGACTGAGATAGGCTGATGATGTAGGTGTTATGTATGACAAACTATAATCGAGTGTTTTGGTGGTTCCGAGGCAGCCTGCGGAACTATAAGCCAGTTCAAATGACTCAACGCAGCGTCACGTAACGTTATTGCGTCACCAAAATCTAAGAGTTTTACATGATTTCTGAGCAATTCTATTTATTTTTGCCACTAAAATGAAATATAAAATTTTAGGTAAATTTTATACTATTTCTACTCAGAATCACAAGCCGATTCCATTTCCGTCGAAAAAAAAAGTGTCCCATGATTTTTTTCCTATTGTGTTACTATTTTCCATACACCTTGAACACCTTCTATGGCGGTAACACAAGAGGATATTCGAAATATGTATGAAATTTTTGGGACAGTTTTTTTTTCGCCGGAAATGGAATCAGCTCGTGATTCTGAGCAGAAATAGTATACAATTTACCCAAATTTTCATATTTCATTTTAGTGGCAAAAATAAAAAGAATTGCTCTTCTAAGAGTTTTTCGATGTATTTTTTGATTGTTACGTTTCACGACGAATTAGCTTATTTACTGTAATGCTAAACTTATGTTTTAATGAATACAAAAAATAATGAACTAAATAATTAAATCAATTCTATAAATTATATATAGATATCTACATAATTTGTAACACGATATCATTGTACAACTTGTACCTATGGCAAAATGTTAGGTTTCGAATTTATGTTTTCACTTACCAGTGCTCGCTTCCCTGTATTTGATTTTCTACGTCATCGTCTTGTACTACAGAACCATTTACTATAATGCCATCGTAGTATTCATCATAATAATCACGTCCTGAACTGTTTCTGTGAATCGATGGCCCTATTTCTACGGAAATGTCAGTCTGAATATCATCGTAACCGTATGGTATATTTGTACCTTCTGTGCTATTGAAGTCATTTGTTTTACAAATTATGCGTGTACAGTTTTCAATGTCGTCTTTACATTCTTCGCCGTTGACAGTAACTGGAGTTGCTTTGAAAGGTTCATCGCATTCACACTTGCCTGTTTCAGTACAATAACCTTCACAATCTCCGCAATCTAGTGTACAAGTATCGTTAGCATCTAATTTATAACCTGGATGACATTCACACACATCCGGTGCTATGCATCTACCATTATCACATCCATTATCGCATTCAGGTACACACGCGGGGTTATTTCCTTCTTTCAATGTATATCCATCATCACATACACAAGCATTAGGTGCTACACATGTACCATTACCACAGTCATTTTCACATTGCGGTACACACATTGAAAAAGTCGTATCAAGACTGTCAAGTTTATACCCTGCAATACATTCACAGTGATCTGGTGCCGTACATAGCCCGTTACGACATTCGACCCTACAATGGGGCACACAAACAGGATCTTTAGATTTGTCTTCTTTATAACCTGTTCCACATTCGCAAGTGTTAGGTGCGATACAGGTTCCATTCCCACATTGAACGTTACATTGTGGTATACACATAGTATTACTACTTCTGTCGATTTTATATCCTTTGTTACATTTGCATTGATTAGGTGTAATACAGGATCCTTCACCACATTCAACCTCACATTTTGGTATGCACATTGGACTACTATTTCTATCAACCTTGTATCCCATATTACATTCACATTGATTCGGTGCTATACAAGATCCATTACCACATTCTATCTCGCAATGTGGCACACATCTTGGCACAGCAGTACTGTCAACTTTGTAACCAAGTTCGCATTTACAAGTATCTGGAGCTATACAAGTACCGTTACCACAATCGACGTCACAGTATGGTACACATACAGGATTATTATCGTCATCAGCTTCATATCCTTCATTACATTCACATGTATCAGGTTCTGTGCAAGTTCCATTGCCACATTGTACGTTACATTTTGGTTCGCAAGTATCTTGGTCTGATTTTTGCCAGCCAGCATTGCAAGTGCATGTTTCAGGTTCGGTGCAGGTTCCATGGAGGCAACCTCGGGAGCAGTATGGGATGCAGAGGTTGCTGTCAGTCTTTCTGTAGCCGTAATGGCATTGGCACGTATCGGGCGCGATGCAGGCGCTATTGATGCAGGGCTCCGTGCATATTGGAAGGCACGCCGTGTCTGTAAGTTATAACGAAATTATTTCAGTATGCTTATGATGGTCACGGCGTTTATTTTAGCGTTGTCATGTCGTTCTAACAAATATGCAAGTGTGGAATAGACGCATAGTACAATAACCGATAAAACCGGGATAATCATTACATAAGCCACCAGCGGCTCTTCCACGAACTTCAAAATTCAGAAATTTCAAGGATTTGTCTCTTGTTGGAGTGAGAAAGACTAGTCCTCTAAATTTACATATTTCGATATTCGCGGTAGTACCTAGGCCCTAGACACTAAGTAGTAATTATAGGGCTGCAATATCCTTTAACATCTTGAATCTACATCATAAGTGCAATGAAGTTTATCTATTAACAGTTAAATTATGTCGCAAAGTATCTTCCGCCGTTGAAATAATGTAGGCACTAAAAGGAATATAGACGAGGATACAATACAATAACTAGATTGTACCTCAAAGACAAAAAAAGCACCATGCTCGGTTGCGGAAGGGACAGGACCCTGAGATACAGAATGACCTAGTTTAGGTGTCCGAGCCTCACCGCCATCGAGCACCTCAAGTATCCAGTGCAATATACTTTCGGCCTTTTTCATAAAAATTCCTTGTTGAAGGTTTGAGGGGCCCAATAGTTATCGAGCCGATAAGTCTTGTTGAACGGTTTATAAGAAGTGTTATTCATAAACGCTCAATATCTCTCCGATAACTGTTGAGCCGCTGTTGAACGGATTAGACGCGTTATGTTGGCGCCTTGACAAAATCATAGACAAAAGTGTGGTCTCACCGCAAATTAAAAAAAAGTTTGACAGCTGTCTGGCGGGAATTCGCAAATATTTCCTAATTCCTTGTTACTTACTTTTATCTCAAATAATTATATTATTTGCCTGACCTCTCAAAATGAATCAAAATAACAAAAAATAGTACCTAGGTATGGGCAGTTAGTAGTACGGGTAAGTAATAAATAAATATTTACTTCCTTGCGACCCCAACACCTAGTTAATTGCAGTTAGAACCTGAAGTTCTGGTGTGAGGCCAGCTCCTCTGCGATCTTTCTTCAGGTCTTCTTTCACCAACTCTACTATATACAAAACAGTCGCCTTATTAAAGCGGTATCGCCGCCTAAATTCAACATCGGGCAGATCCTCAATGGGATCTGCCCTTATGTTATATATTTTTGGACGCCGCGGCGGATTACACAAATTATTTGTGGCATCAATAGCGTTTAAGGCCTGCATGATGGAGTCTCACTGCGTATTGACGTTGAAGTTGAAATGGTTGAAAAACTATCAACAAAATTTTAAATTAAAAAAGTTGGAGATTAGTTTTCCCACCATTTCTGATTCGTGTAATGTTGCATGTAGAGAAAATCGAAACTGCGTAACTACTTACAATAAATCATCGGATATTTATTTTAAATACCTATCTAAATATAATTAAGTATCTCTGGATACATATTTAATAATAATCAGATGAATAGACGATATAAAAAACTATACACCAAATCAGACTTTCATACCTTTATCTTTTCTCTTCTGCCTACTTTAAACGCATGGTTATGCACCTATTTATGCGTCAAAATTTTGGCAGCCATCTTGTTAAATAAGAAGTTATAAGACCGTTATAGAAGGGTCCTCGGCTCTATAACTTTCGGGGGATTTATAGTAGGTTTGAGCGGCTGAATAGCGCTATTGAACGTTTATGAATAACGTTTTTAGCCATCCGGTCAACAACGACCTATCAGCGGGCGCGTAACTTTTTATGAATAAGGCCGTTTGTATTTTGTAGTGGTTATGTGGTATGTCGACCAAATATGTATTATTTACTTATTATTCTTCAAATAAAATTCATTTTCATTTCAAATGCAAAGCAAATAATAGAAGTATATGTTAATGACGTAAACAAAAGGCGGTCTTATCGCTTAAGAGAGACCTCTTTCAGACAACTTTTTGGGTAGAGGAGATAAGAAAGTAAAAATTGACAGTAGGTGGTGCAAAACTAAGAAATGTAACGGGATAGCCATCAGAAGCTCAGCTAAAGTCATATAATCCATATTAAATCCGTACCGTTCTGTATAGAATAGCCGTAATCACAATGGCAGACATTCGGGGCAACACAGCTGCCGTGGTGACATTCATCACAAGACGGTGAGCACTTGTGAGGGCTTCCGTCGTCCAGTGTGTGCCCGTCGTTGCATTCGCACTCGCCTGGTGATATGCACTTGCCGTTCTCGCATGCTGGAGTGCATATTGGTGTACATTCGATACTGAAAGACAAGACAATTACAAATTAATAATTTTATGCACGATATTACTGCTTCCTACTGTCCCTAGTGAAAAAGGGTAGAAGTAGGGTAGGTGTAAGGTATATAATATACCGTTTCCCAAAATGGTCGCTGAGTTATACCCGTTTTCACTAAAGGCACTGTACACCTTTTGCAGTTAATGGGCATAACTTCGTACATACGTCATTGTTCGATAGGGGATGTCTTACCATGGTATTTTATTAATTGAGCCAGGGGAGACTTAAAACCCATGATAGCGAGCGGAGAACAGGATGGATATAGGAGCAATTGTGACTCTTTCTATTTTTCATAATAACTTGATCATCCTTGGCTTTTATGACTTTGATCTAGAATCGAATATCGGAGCTTTGAGGCGTCTTGCAAATCTTTAAAGCGTGTTTTCTGTTTGTGCTTTTACAACACTCTTCTGAAGTTTTGAGTGATTTCAAATTGATAACATTTCCAAATCCAAGCAAATCCAGTAGGAACCTCTAGCATTCCCAAAGCAATTAACCTGCTGACATTTGAAGCATA
Organism: Thaumatotibia leucotreta; assembly: GCA_025490895.1. Taxonomy (NCBI): domain Eukaryota; kingdom Metazoa; phylum Arthropoda; class Insecta; order Lepidoptera; family Tortricidae; genus Thaumatotibia; species Thaumatotibia leucotreta. Next base: position 5,648 of record JALPQI010031246.1, read on the forward strand.
CATTTGTTATTCGCCCAAGACCCTATGTTGGCCATATTTTAGGTAAGGAATAAAACTAAAAGGGTAGTTCTATGCGATTATTCTGTCGCACCAATTAATTCATTACCTTTCTCAAATTATTGACGAGCTGCGTATAAATAGTGGAGTCATTTTCGGTTATCTTGTAGCAGACGCATGATTATCTGGTATTCTGGCATAATAGTCTTGTTTGCTTTTATAAAACGGAAAATAAAGTCGTGATGGTAATGAACAATAAAAACGCGTAAACAAATCGCATAGAAACACCCAAAAAGACCTTCCATTCTCCAAATACACAGTTGTGATAAAAGTCTTACTCTGCCAATGAACCGTTGTCAGTTCTGATGTACCCGTCGCAGCACGAAGGCACAAACTCCACCTCTTGTTTCTGTAAATAAAAACAAACTTTTTTAGCCAGGGCTGTAATTTCATACTAAGTGTTTTTCTAAAATTTGATTGCCAATGTTGTATTATGGCTCAAACGGTTTACACTCTAGTACATGAGTCACCGAGTCACCACAACATAGATTATGTTTTAATAGGACGATTAAAGTTTGAATAAATTGTTTGTATGTGTGTGATGTTGGTTTTGGGCTCGCAAAGAAGTCTCAAAAAGTCAAAAGTCAAACTATTCTTTATTCAAGTAAGCTTATTTTCGACACTATATAGAGAGAAAAAAAATCTACGACTGGTTCTAACCCTACACCACTGTCCTGAGAAGAACCAGTAAGAAACTCAGGTGGACTTGTTTTTTCAAAACAGTATAATAATACATCTAATTAAAATAACATGCATTAAAGAATTTATTACGTCTCGCGTGTACCAACACTATCTTACAATATAGTATTGAGCATGAGTACTTTTTTTACCATAACGGTTGTAAACAAGCATATGGCCTGCCTGTCCTGGAATGTAATTCCAGAGAATTAACACGCAAGTTGCCCAAGTTGCTTTAAAAACGGTTAAACCTTCTTTTACTGTACTTGAACGAGTATCTTACAGACATTATAGGATGAATATTACAGATATTTGTGTTTAGCATTCAAGACTGACAATCAATGTGTGTTACCAGTGATGACTTACGGCGCCAAAACGTGGTCCTTCACTATCGGCCTGATCTCTAAACTAAGAGTCGCTCAACGAGCTATGCAGAGGGCTATGCTCGGAATTTCTCTGCGTGATCGAATCAGAAATGAGGAGATCCGTAGGCGAACTAAAGTTACTGACATAGCCCTCCGAATCAGCAAGCTGAAGTGGCAATGGGCAGGCCACATTACACGCAGAGCAGATGGTCGATGGGGTCGAAAAGTGCTCGAGTGGAGGCCACGGCTAGGCAAACGTAGCGTAGGACGTCCACCCACGGACAGACATGGACAGACAACAGACGACTTTATGATGATCGCCGGGACACGCTGGATGCAGGTCGCATCTAACTGGTACATGTGGAGGTCCAGAAGGGAGGCCTATGTTCAGCAGTGGACGTCTTATGGCTGAGATGATGATGATTTTAATTCAAGACTAGGTAGGTGTAGTACTTACTTGAACTGGCCTCACACCAACAGCAGACTTTATTCTGGTCTTATACACCACCCGTCCGAACCAATTCTTCTTCGTGTATCGGTCCACAAACGTGTAACTGTAATTCTCGTTAACTGTTCTTGTGACCCTGTAAAATAAATGAGGAAACAATACATTAGTCTACTGCCGTCACCACGTCCTCTAGACTTGGTGATCGCCGCGTGGTGACGGCAGTAAGAATGCATTTGTCACCACCCCAATCTTCCAATGGGTGTCCTAAGAGTCGACTAAGGGATTGAAGTGTCACTGATCACATATTTATTGAAGATGGGCAACAGCATCATCATAGTGGACACACTAACTTCGATCGCCAACCAGCTTGCCCAGCGTGACAATTATGGGCATTACCTCCCAATAGTAGAGGCCTACGTCCAGTGGTGGACTGAAATAGGCTGATGATGTCAAGGACTCGGTATCTTGTCCCTCAGTCTTCTGTCTCTAGGTATTAGGTACTGACATTGGTATAGATGAACTTTCGAGACCTTGAAATTGCACTTGTAATAGTTATCATCACTTAAGGTGGACCTTATTTCAATTGTAACCAGGTTTTAATACCTTCCGGTCGCATTGGGAACCTAATTTTCGAAACCTGTAGAGGAAACGAAATTTTTGGGCTTGTTTAGAAAACAGGGGGCATAGGACATGAATTCATGATTCATCATCATCATCATCATCATCAGCCTGTTAGTCCACTGCTGGACGTAGGCCTCTCCTATTAATTATGCGTATAGACGCATTAGGAGGTAAATGCCCATAATCGCCACGCTGGGCAAGCGGATTGTCGATCACAGTAATGTGTCCACTATGATGACGCTGCTGCCCATCATCGATCTTGTAGAAGGGTCAGTGACATTTCAATCCCTTAGTCGACTCTTACGACACCCGCAGGAGGAGTTGGGGTGGTGACAAATGTATTCTTACTGTCGTCACCACATGGCAAACCGGACATAATTATTGCGACAGTATGTCGTACCAATCATGTGCTTAGCATATAGGTTTCCTAAAAATAAGTCAAAGTTTGATTTGGAAACTCCTATCGAATATGGAATTACAAAATCTGCTTTCGAAACTTCAAAATAAACCGCGATGAGTGTACGAGTAGGTCGTCAATACAATTTGCGAACAATGTAAACAAATCGAGTACACAAAATATTTTTTTGTTTTGTATCTTGCACACTGCTACTCAATCACGGCTATGTTTTTCTTAAACAATATGATTTTTGAAACTTACACGGTCCTTTTTCTACATATTTGCCCACTAACTCCGCAATTCAGAAACACACACACTGCAATTACACTTTTTAGTAGCATTTTACATGTTATTTTTGTGTTTTTTTTATGAGACGCGTTGTCGCAGAACAATTAACAAAGACTGGTCCGCAAATAGCTTTCAGGCAGGAGGGTGACTATAAAAAACAATAACAAAGGACCAGTCCCAAAATGTTTTTTGTCGGAGAAGAATACTAGGTACTTAACTTTATTTCATGTAACATGTTTAAACACCATTATACAGTGTGTAAGTCTAATACGGACGATAAATTAAACCAGACATGGGATTCATTAGTGTAATCATTGATTACAAGGTTTTTTTAAAGTTACTCATAATTATGACCTCACAGAATTTTTTTAAGATTATCGGAGCAGCAATGTAGGTACAAACATTTGTTGTTGTTGACATGGCAGTTATGTCATCTGCTTTTGAAATTAGCTGTCAACGAGTATTTAACTCGCGTATATTGCTCTACATTGCGCGCTGAATTATTTTGTATGGAAAAATTTTTGGTCTAATTTTAAGTAAAAGTTATTTGAATGTACTTATTACGTCGTAAACTAACACCCGTTAAGAGCTTCGTTCTTATTAGACTTACACCCTGTATAAGTAAACAAAGCAAAATCTTATCAATTAATACGTAATGATTTCGGATTATTATAATACTAATTTATTTTCCTAGTTAAATTTCTTAACTGCGGAAAGGAATATGCATCCTTATTTATCATGGTCAAAGTTATATTTTAGGAATTTGAAAGTCAGCATTAACTATATTTTTATCTGATTCTTAAATTAAACTTTGGGCTAAAAGAAATAAGTCAAGACAATTGTGCCAAAAGAAAAGCCTTGCCCGTCATTTGCTTTACTGACTGAACCATCATCAACAGTGATCGGTTTTTTGGATTCTCCCGGTGGGTATCCTATAGTAACTTGAAAAATAAACTTTAATATTATTGCCATGTTTCTGTTTCATAAAATATGTTCTTGTGTGTATAATACAATAGTGATAAATAAAATTTTATAGTCACATCCGTCATTTTTTTATACGCGAAATCTCGCTGAGGGGAATCCAAAAAACCGATCACAGATCATCAATATCAACTCAATATTACTATCAAAAAAAATAATACAACTTGAATTTAAACAATCTTTAATTAATATAATTTTTTTAATGTACTTATTTATTTAGGACTGTCTTTTCAATCCCCAGGTAATAGTATCTGTCGGATAAATGGTAGCTCTATCCTTTTTTGACTGATGACCTCAAAGAAGAATGGTAGTAATTTTAACTAATAAATACTTTTAACAGCGATTGAAAAATCAGCCCTTTTTACTGACTTGAATTTTACTGACTTAAAGTTACATGACATTACAACCAACGTGTCACGAACTGAAACTAATAGTAAAAATATAGTTTCACGGGAATACCTACTGATAATAGATAAATTACACTGTTACAGTCTCACATCATTTTCATCACAAATCACAGCCAATTTTCAAGTCCTGTATTTGTCCTTTAAATATCAAAAAATATGTGCACAACAATTTGCCGATTTATCTTTGCCAACATTGATGACACACAGTGGCATCCGCTATGAGTACCTCCGATAATGTGGTGACTATTTACTGTATTCCCCGATTCTGTATACAGTTGTCTAGTTACTAGGGGATTTATTGGTCGACCTACATATCAGCCAAATAACGTCCACTGCTGAACATAGGTCTCCCGCAAAAGATTACCAATACTACCGGTCCTGCGCCACCCGCATTCAGCGGACTCCTGCGACCTTCACCAGGTTATCAGTCCACCTTGACCTACCCATGCTGCGCCTTCCGGTATGTGGCCACCACTCGAGAACCCTTCTACGACAACGGCCATCGGTTCTACGCGCCATGTGCCCCGCCCACTGCCACTTCAGTTTAGCAATTCGGAGATTACTTTGGTGGTGCTGCGGATGGCCTCATTTCTTTAGGCCTCTCCTCTCCATTGCCCTTTGGGTGATTTTGAGCCTTCTTATGAGACTCATTATAAGCGACCACGTTTCAGTATTTACCATATGTCCACACTGGCAATACACACTGATCAAAGACTTTCGATTTCAAGCACTGCGGAATATTGGACGAAAATATGTGTCGTAGCTTCCCGAACGCTGCCCAACCGAGACGGATTCGACGATTGACCTCTTTCTCGAAGTTGGACTTACCTAACTCAATAGCTAGATGGCACTCTAGGGTTTTCGACCTAAATAATAGTTATTTTCCAGTTACTCCAGAAACTCTTGAAAAATAACTATTTCGATACGAAATAGTTATTTTGGAAAATAACTATTTCGTATCTATCCGGTCGCTCTTTACAAGTTACTTCGAAGTGAGAATTTTTCTAGCACAGTAAATGAAAATTCAAGGAATGAGTTTCCACAGATTTACTTGAGCAAGCTAAGTAAAAGATTGTTGACACTAGGGGACAAAGTACATATTCACTTAGATATTAATATAATTAAATAACTAATGCAAGCAACTATTCAAAAGCCGCAAAGGCAAGTTGGTCTTGTGTAAATATGTATCGATTTGCAGTACTAAAATCAAGACAAAGATAATAATAAATATTAGTTGTTAGATGTCATGTACCTATTAGCAAAGAAAAAATATCGAGCTTTCTAACGCCGGAGGTGGGAATGAACCTACGGCTTCAGCTCTAACGGCTGATGCTCAAACCAATCACTGCAGTCGAATTTTTCGGGTATATGCAACATGAAGGGTCCACGGAAAAAACATATCCAAAGCTAAAAAAAATCAGGGCAAACTCACACCTTATTCTGTTGAAAGTAAGGTGATTTTCCTTCTGTAATTTGAATTGGCTAGACATGTTCTTTCCGTGGACCCTTCATATGTTATAAACGGGCAAGAAATAACGTGCTAGTCGCCTCCAATCCGAATCCCTTTCGGGATTCTGGTATAGCGTGAGAGATGGTAGATGGTGCTGCCATCTACATAATTTTAGTGGAACATATCAATTGAATTGTTTTAAAAAATATATTTTTTTTTAGTGTCACTACTGACTCCCTCCCTACAGTGTGTTTTAGTTTATAGCCACACGTTTCGAACTAAATTTTTTCGCACTTGTATCGTACGACGTTTGTCAGTTACAGATGGATTGGCCCTCCGAAATTTCGACTTGATAAGAAATGAACTACTTCTCGCACTAGTTCGTAAAAAAGCGCCATCTTTACTGTAAAGATACTTTTATGCACTGCGTTGCGATATTTGCATTAAATATTACATGCATATTTCTTAAGGGAATAATTATAAGAAAACAAAAGCTTACGTTAGGTATTTATTAAAACAATTACTTATAAGCTACTCATCAAGCAATTTTAAATTAAACAAAATTTGTAAAGGTGCATTCAGACCAAATTCTATCCCCCACTCTACGAAATTCGTTCGTTACACAAAGTGTGATTCGTCAAAATTCGTTGATTTCGTAATCGTAGAGTGGGGGATAAAATGAGCGAATGCTCATTTGGTCTAAATGCATCTTAATTTAAAACAAAAATACTACCCAGCATTTTCCATTTCTGTTACACAACCTGCCAATCTCACGCCCAACAAGACAATGACAAGAAATATTTACAATATGTTATATGTTGTAGTCTATACATCTAACACATTTCATAACAAATTCAAAATATTATGGTACACAATTTCTATTTTTTCGTATAGAATTTATATTTTTGGTTACTTCGACCAGCTGAAATAATTAGCGAAGGCACTATTACTTAACAAAGAGTTTTCTTGAAAAATTCTGACTTATTTTATTGATGCATACAATGTTTTCATCACACTTGCGGACAAAAAAATAAGCTTAAAAACAAAATATTATTCTATGACGTACTGACATTTCTATTACTCCCTAGGGAATTTCAATTTTCTATTATTCCCGCTACGCATGCAAGCAATGGCGCGCTTAGACAGCAAAAGTGATGAAAAAAAACCATCCCGCTGAATTTACTTTGTCATATTTCTTAAATATTTTATTGTGATGAAAATGAAAGGCATCAGGCGCGAAAGCTGAGTACGTGAGTTCGATATTTTTCAGTTGTGTATTTTAACAAATTAACCTTTTCACAGCCAAATTAATAATAACTATACAACAATTTCAATTACAGTTATTTATACTGATAACAATAATTAACGTATTCGTAATAATTTTGTTAAATTAAATGTTATCGTGTTCGATTTCCGTGTTTTGATAATATAACAAAGTTGTTGAAATTTGGTATAAATTATTTACAGCGTCTTACTTTGTTAAATTGTAATCTTATGGTGCATTCAGACCAAACGAGCATTCGCTATTCTGTCGTGATTCTATCCCCCACGAAATTACGAAATTCGATCGTTAGATCGAAGATCGTTAGATAGTAGAGTGGGGGATAGAATAGCGAATGCTCGTTTGGTCTGACTGCACATTAAATTTATAAAAGTATTAAGTAGTCCCATAGTAAAAGTTATTTAGGTATGTTTTATAAATTACATATTTGGCTTTTAGACATTTTGGGCATACAGCAATTTGAAAAGTTGTTTTACGTCATTTTAAGTTTTAGACATTATGGGATTAATCTGTTTTGGGATTTCGACGTTTTTAGAATATTATTTATTATGATATTTGGTTGTAGCGAACCGGAATCCAAATATTTTTGATAAATCGGCCCAAACGGTTGTGAGAAACTACGAAATCCTCCACTGAGCATGGCCCGACATGCTCTTTGTCAGTTTTTTCGACTTTAAGCACACACAGCATAATTATAATATATTTACAACTAACATTACATTATAATTAACAGTGAAAACATATATACGACCTTAAAAGCATGTAGGTATGCTAAATTCCACTCATTTCATACCTTAAAATACACAAACCACAAACACAGTCATACTTAACAATTCAAATACTATAAATGCAAAAACAGGAAACATTCGTATACTTTGTAAGCACTTAAATATTATATTTAACATTGCAAGACTATTGTCCTTATTTTTTCGACATAGATTTTTAACCCTTCACTCAGCAGAATTTAAAAAAATCGTGCGTCTAGCCACGTCTCCGTTGTGTAAAGCAAAAATTTAAAGAAATAAAAAAAATACAAAAGTAGGTCAAAAAATATGTATCTTAAAACATGAGATACACAGCCAAGTATTTGGATTAAATGTGGTACTTAGGCGTTTTTATTTTTTAATGTCACTGCAACATTATATCGTACCGGAAGGCGTAGCGTGGGTAGGCCCCCCACAAGGTGGACTGATGACCTGGTGAAGGTCGCAGGAGTCTGCTGGATGCGGGTGGCGTAGGACCGGTCTTTGTGGCAATCTTTGGAAGAGGCCTATGTTCAGCAGTGTACGTCTTTCGGCTGATATGATGATGATGATGATGATGAACATTATATTATTTATACTGAGGATCACCAGCATTGCCTCCAGCAAAATTATTTAGTCTATATCCTTATAGAATCATCATCATCATGTCAGCCGAAAGACGTCCACTGCTGAACATAGGCCTCCCCCAAAGATTGCCACAATGACCAGTCCTGTGCCACCCGCGTCCAGCGGGTGAAGGTCGCAGGAGTCCTTACAGAATAGGAAAATAATTTTGCTGCAAGGTGACAAGACACTAACTCGAGTTACAGTGCATTGTGGAAACCATTCCATTAGCTCTACGGATCCAAATCTACAGACACGTTAAGAGTTTACTACAGGCATTCTGCAATCGTATACGATAAACGATAAGTCACGTGACTATAATAATGTATGGAAACGGTCACGTGAATTTTTGTTCGAATATGTCATTTTCATACATTTATTACTTATCACCAGAGATCGGACAAATGTGCGTCATTGTTCGCAATAATATGGATATGACTCAAAATTTGATTAAATGAATAGTTAAACGAATAATTTCTGATTTCGAAGCATTGAGGTGACTATTTACAAAGGTTTTCATAGTTATCGGTGTCAAATAGATAATTCACTGAAAATGATTAAATGATTAATTTGTCAATCAACTTTGGAGTCATGTCCATATTATAGCGAGCAATGTCGCACATTAAATTTTGTCCCATCTCTGCTTATCGCTTATCATATACGATTGTAGAATGGTATCTTGGCTAAGCGTACAGGGTGCTTAGCCAAGTCGCCAATCGCTAGCGCTTAATCGTCAATCGTAAACGAAAGGCAGCTAACTGTCTTTGTCGCACTAATATGAAAGAGTGACAGAGAGGGAATACTACGATACGTTACTAAGCGCTAGCGATTGGCAACTTGGCTAAGCATCCTGAACAGTCGACGGTTTCGACATTTGACGTTTGAGTTCAAATCTGCTGATAGTATCAACTCATCATCATCAAGTGCCAAAGTAATTGGCCTTGAGGCATGGCTTAAAGGACTATGGGCAGATTTGTATGGAGAGTGGACCAAAAACCAACAGAGCTGAAAGTGGTGTCATTAAATATGTATTTACATTTATTTCATTTCATTCTATGGGCACTATGTTCAATTCCATTGCAAAACGGAGATATTTGTATTTTAGTCAGAGTAAATACTTTGATTTGTATGATGTCTGAACGACGGTGATTTACTTAGAGAGTACCCGCAGAACGCCTTACTCATACAAAATTACCCAATGGAATTCCACTTTGCACCTATAGAATGAAATAAAGCACATAAGCAGACCTTTTTAATGACACTACTCCATTTTGACGCATGATCGTTTTGGTCCATTTTGACGCATAGTCCTTTGCGAAGAACAATATCAGGGCATTTCTCCGAGAGTTTCAACCGCCGTGACTTTGGTGACAACATTATTAACTCATAATGTTGGATGTCTTGGTAGTTGTCAACTAAGTCTACCAATATATCCGAAAGCTTTTGCATCTCTCACGGGATTCGTATGATAAGGCGAAGTCACCGCGGTTGAAGGTTAAAATGCCATCAAGTCAAGAGCATTGTCTATTTTGTTTTTTTTTGGTACATTGCTACGCTTGACGCAAAACTGCACGCCCCGCTGGACGCTCTGAACTTTGGCCTTATACTTAGAGGGTTAGAGTTGAAAATCGCGACTCAACTATTCTCGTGTTCTTGTTACGTTGTGGTCGTGATGTGGTTTAGCGGCGTCGCCTCTGCAGGAGTAGAGGCTGGTATAACTGAAAAAAAGAGAAGATTCTTTATTATGACGCTACAAGCAGTACCGATAACACGAAGTTGTACCCCCTTATTCATAAACGTCTGCTGACTTAGCAAGCCACAAGTGGTATTGTTTGTTCCTTTCGATCTTATATATCATCATCAGCCTATGATAGTCCACTGCTAGACATAGGCCTCTCCTATTAACTATGCGTATAAACGCATTAGGAGGTAAATGCCCATAATCGCCACGCTGGGCAAGCTGATTGGCGATAGCAGTAATGTGTCCACTATGATGACGCTGCTGCCCATCATCAATATTTATCAAATAGTGGTCAGTGACACTTCAATCCCTTAATCGACTCCGCAGGAGGAGTTGGGGTGGTGACAAATGTATTCTTACTGCCGTCACCACACGTCTTATATATTTTTTTTTTATATGACGAAGGTAGACAACTGAGCTCTCAGCCCGCCTGATGGAAAGCAGGAACGGAGACCTATGGACATAGCGATCATAAAATCGCCTACGCCCTGCCTACCCTGAAGACTTAGATGGATTGCCTCTATGACAGTAATTATACCAGCTATCTTACCCCCAAACCGAAACACAGCAGTGCAAACACTGCTATTTAGCGGCAAGTTAACGGGCAAGACGGTGGTAGCTATCCGGATGGACCCTGCACGAGGTCCAACCACCAGCATCAATATGTTCACAAGAGTAAAAGAGACAAACAATACTTAGCGGCTTGTTAAGTTAGGCGACATTTATGAATAAGGGGGATAGCCTTTGCCGAAATTCGGTTTAGTGTTCGGCGAGTTCTTTACAAAAGTAAAGTATTCAGTTCTCCATTTTCATTTCAAAGTACTAGCATAATAAGTCCGTAACGCGCATGTGACAACTGTTACAATACAGGAATATCCATAGGCGTGGTAACTGTATACTATTAGGTGGGCCGTATAAAGGTGGATTTAGACCAAACGAGCGAATGCTCATTCTATGCCCCACTCTACGAAATTCGTTACACAAAACGTGATTCGTCGAAATTCGTTGATTTCGTAGAGTGGGGGACGGAATGTGTATTTGCTAGTTTGGTCTAAATCCACCTTTATATGTATCATCGCGATAGAAAAACCCAAGATAGAAATATTTAAACCTAATCATCATCAGCCTATTTTCAGTTCACTGCTACTTAGACATAGACAAGAGACATTAGATAAGAAGGTAATGGCCGTAATCGCCACGCTGGGAAGCGGATTGGTTATTACAGTAGTGTGTCCTCTTGTAACGGGAATGTACACACTGCTGCGATCGCCAACCCACTTGCCCAACGTAGCAAATGCTCATTCTATCCCTCACTCTACGAAATCAACGCATTTCGACGAATCACGTTTTGTGTAACGAACGAGCATTCGCTCGTTTGGTCTAAATCCACATTAATAGAAAATGCCCTATGTCCATGGACTGAGATTAGCTGATGATGTGTGATGTGATATAGAGAGAAATAGTGGATCGAAAATATAAGATTAGGTAGGAATGCAAAACTAAGTGCTCATAAATCATAATCCCCAGAAATGAGAGACCAACTGAAGATGAGGACCCAAAAAAAGTTAACTCATCTAACTATAGTCCAAAAGCTCCTGACTATGGTCCAAAACTTAATCGAATATCTTCCTTTAGGTATTATTATTATAGTGTGCCCTAACGCACAAATTTCGGGCTTTTGATCTCTGTCACTTTAATGACGCCTTCGTTGCTGTGAAAGAGACAGATCCCCGAAATTTGCGAACTTCGGAGTTGGCGGTAGGTAGGCCATCATTACAGTTCTTAGGTCATTGATAATAATTACAAAAACTTGGTCAAAACAAAAAAGGAGTTTTGGACTAATGCCTTGTTAAGATTATAAATATTAGATGTCATATACCAAAGAAAAACGACCAAGATCACCTACTGTCCGAGGTGGGGATCAAACCCACGTACTCAGCTTTCGCGGCTGATGCCTGTACCCCTCGGCCACTCGGTTTTAAAGAAAAACGACCAAGATCACCTACTGTCCGAGGTGTGTGAGGTGTGTGAGGTGTCCGAGGTGACTTTGTTAAGAGTTGAACTGTTGTAGTAGGATTGGTAGTTGAGTGGTTTTAAAGTACACTGAAGCAATTGGAACACAAGACTAGTCCAGAACTATGTCAAAATGACAAGAAGTAAGAAATCTTTAATTTTATAGCTTCACTCACCCTTGTCCTGCGAGCACACTGCGATTAGGTCGCCGAGCGGATAGTGATTTTATTCTCTTTGGCTTCACTTATGACATGGTTCCTGTATGACCCCTGGGTCCACCACTTTGTTAACTGTTCTATACTTTTTGTTGACTGAGTGGGAAATGCGTTACACATTCCCCCCGGCTTTGGGAGCCACTTGGGGGATACGTAGGACTCCCTCCAGCCATGGAAAGATGGATGGATGGAAAAATAACCCACTAAAAACCACTCCGGCGTCACCATCGCATGCCAGTTACAAGGGAGCTACGGGATGCCTAGGATTCGACCACATAACTTACCATAACTGTTGGCTTGATGCTTCTTATACACCATGTAACTGATCCAAATGATGATACCAGCCAACAGTAGGGATAACACTAGATATCCGTATACCCGGTAATCTATTTTATTTTCTTCACCCGATCTGAAACAGAAGAATAAGTTGTGTTTATTTATTTAAAAGAAAATTAATGGTTTGTAACTTAGTAATAGGTTGCTCATGAAACTTTCATAAAAAATAACTCGGCGAGAAATTCCGGAACTAAGTATGATTGTAAAATTTTATGAGTTTCACAGTAGAAGAGTATATTTTGCTAACTAACTCTTCGTAATAATGAATGAATGTATCTGTCTGGATTGGAGTCTATTCAGAAAGTGGAGATTGTTGGAAGACAATAAAACTGATATGGTAGCTCAGTTAAGTATAAATCAGAATCGAGCGAAGGAAAAAACAGATTGAATTGATCATATCTATAATTTCCGTGTTATAATCAATATCCGTTGATTTAGACAGAGCATTTAAGGCCCAAAAAAAATGTATAAGAATATTAAATCAGGTTGCATACATGGAGGCAAGTAAACCATTATTTACCAAATTAAAAATTCTACCTTTGCCATGTTTATACATAAAGGAGTGCTGCATGTTTGTAAAACAACACGCACACTTCTTCAAGAAGCCTCGAATTCTAGATGGAAACACAAGCTAAGTTTGCCCAAATCTCGCTTAGTATTATTCCAAAAAAATATATATTTCATGGCAATAAAAGTTTATAATAAGTTACCCGACGACTTAAAAAATAAACCAACCACACTTTTCAAAAAACATTTACATAGGTATTTATTAGAGCACTGTTTTTATATTGTCGACGAGTTTATGTGTCGGTGATGTATTTTCCTAGTTAATTTAGTATGTATAAATGTAAATATGTAGATATAAGGATTAGATATAAGACTAATATTTGTACACCGCTTTGACGGTAGAATACGAAGAAACAAATGATAATTTAAGATCTAATTTATGTACCATATTCTAACAAATAAATTTCATTTCATTTCATTTCATAGCCATACAATCATACGTCTGAAATCCTAAAATTCTTCTCTTTCCGAATGACTCTATCCCAGACTTGACTGAAACTTACTTAATTGCGCTTGACGTTTTAATATTTTTTTCCGTTGTACTAGCTGATGTTTGGGGTACTATTTTGGTTGGTGGTATTGTATGATCTTCGCTAGATGGTCTTTCAGATCTTTCCGGTGATGCTGCTTCAGTTTCTGTTGCAGTAACATGTTCAGATGTATCTGTGGATGTGACTGGACTGCTATCTGTCCTCAATGACACATGTTCACTAAAGGCCTCGTGTATACCAGTCTTGGTTGTCTTTGAGGGTGCTACTGCCGTGGACTCATCGGTAGTTGATGTGTCTGTGGATGTGACTGTACTATCTTTCTTCGAGGACGAAAATTCAGTAGAGGACCCGATTGTACCAGTCTTGGTTTCCTTTGAGGGTGCTACTGTTGTGGACGATACATCGATAATAGATGTATCTGTGGATGTGACGGTACTATATTTCATCGAAGACACATATTCAGTAGAGGACCCGATTGTACTAGTCTTGACTTCCTTTGAGGGTGCTACTGTCGTGGACGATACATCGATAGTAGATATATCTGTGGATGTGATTCTACTATCTTTCATCGAAGACACATGTTCAGTAGAGGACCCGATTGTACCAGTCTTGATTTCCTCTGAAGGTGCTACTGTCGTGGACCCTACATCGATAGTTGATGTATCTGTGGATGTGATTCTACCATCTTTCATCGAAGACACATGTTCAGTAGAGGACCCGATTGTACCAGTCTTGATTTCCTCTGAGGGTGCTACTGTCGTGGACCCTACATCGATAGTAGATGTATCTGTGGATGTGGTTGTACTATATTTCATCATGGACTCATGTTCAGTAGAGGACCCGGCTATATCAGTCTTGATTTTCTTTAAGGGTGCTAACGATATTTCGATAGTAGATGTATCTGTGGATGTGACTGTGCTGTCTTTCATTGAAGACGCATATTCAGTAAAGGACCCGAACGTAATAGCTTTGATTTTCTTTAAGGGTGCTTCTGTCGTCGACTTATCGGTAGTAGATGTGTCTGTGTATTCAGTGGAAGGCTCGTGTGTATGAGGTTTTGGTTCGGTTAAGGGTGTTTTTTTCGTGGTTATTCCTTCAATAGTTGGTGTGAATTCATGGGTAGGTTCTGTCGTGTGATGTACAGGAGAGGTCACATGTGCACCAGCTGCTTTTGCTGTTGTAGACATAATTGATTCCAGTTCAGCTCGGGTCACATATCTGTAATAAATATTTTAATCATGTTAAAATGGAATTATAATACATAGATAAAAATTTGCTGCAAATACACACAAGTACAGTAGAAATCAATAAAATAAAAATAAGGACGGAAAATTATAACCAGACATAGAAGTCGCGGAGGTAATGACGTCCATTAACTAGGGACTTCCTTCCGGTATTCAATTCATCGATGAGTGAATACTCATTTCGAAATGACATTTCATTTTAGCTGATATTTTCAGCGGATGGATAGAAAATAACTAAAACTATACTGATTACTACCCAGCAATGTTATCTATGTATTTTTTTAGGACTTACAAAATTCTAATAAAAATCAACTTTAACAACTAACTACGTTTTCATATTTGATAAATTTCTATCCATAGTTAGATTTCGACTGCTTACAACTAAACCAGATTTAGTTACATTTAATTATCTCCAAGTAATAACTTTACTTCTGTCATAAGAAAGAAAACTTATCGATAAAATAATATCTAGTGCAGGTACCTAGCTAAATGTTCGTGCCACCGGAACTTCTATGTCTGATTATAACATTACAATGGAAGCCAAATAGTAACAATGTAGAAATTAATAGTACATTGTGTATTAAGGGCGGTAAATAAGAATTTGTCAACGAGTGTGAAAGTAAAGCCTAAGCCGAAGGCGCGGGCTTTACTTCACACGAGTTCATAATTTTTGTACCGCCCGTGGCGCACACAATGTTTTTCATCACAGCTGTGAGGCAAAAAAACTAAATAAAACAATATTAGTACATTGTGCATCAAGGGAGGTAAGTACGGAATTACTAACGAGAGTGTTAGAAGCCCGACGCCGTTAGGTGGAGGGATTTTATGACTCGAGTTAGTATTCCGCTTCCCGACCGTGATGCATACAATGTTTTTCATCACACTTGCCGACAAAAAAATAAGTTTTAAGACATAACATTATTAAATGACGTACTTATATTTCTATTACTCCCTAGGGAATTTCACTTTTCCATTACTCCCGCTGCGCGCGCAAGCAATGGCGCGCTTAGGCAGCAAGTGTGATGAAAAATTATTTTCACAAAACTACTCTAAAATGGTCTAAAACATTTCTCAAAATCGGTGATTTAATCTCGGCGTGGCGCGCGCTGCGCTAGTGCGACGTAATGTTGTATGAAAATCCTTGACAGCCCTAGGGTGTAATGACGCATCTACGGCGCGCATCGCCGCAGCGCATTGGCGCACTTACCGAACAGGTGTGATGAAAATAACGTTAAAATGACAAAATAGGAACAATATTTTATTACATGATTGTGTGCTGCTGAAAAGGGTCACAAAGGGATCAGCGACATGCTCCACTCTTGCGAGTAAAGGACTAGTTTTCTACCGGAAGATGATACGTGAAGCAATAATATACTCCTCAACCTTTTAGGTTTATAAAACTTAATTAGTCTAAGTGCTTATATTTTTTAGATTACTTAGATTGATTTACTTTTTCAATTGCTTGATGGAGCGATTTTTAGGGATTGCAAAGGCAGTTGGGTCATGAATGCAGAGGTAGGTTGGTTGAGGTGTCTTGTCTTTAAGCTAAAGGTGACATCATTGTTACAAAAATACTTTATTCTCTTGGCAGGTAAAGCTGTGGTAACACCAGGTTAAGCTTATCCCTCCTAACCACAACTACGGAGTGAACCGGGATCTCCTAAATTGTATTTTGTGTTTACTTTTAAAAATTTCGTATTACAAGCCCCGATGCAGTGGAGTTCGTCTAGTTTGAAACAATTTTTACAAATTTTTGAATATTTTAAAAATGATCACATTATGCTAATTATAAATTGTATGAACGTTAGTCATGGTTAATGTACTACATTTCAAGAGACACAACAATCTGAAGTACGCTTTTGTTGTTTAATCAATCGATTTTAACAAACCAGTGTCTAAATTATATTTTCGTTCACCACCGTAATTCGTAATAGCTCTTATAAGCTTGACGCAAAATTCGCAGTGCATCAGGTGTACCATGTCGTCTTTAATATTAATGGCGTTCTTTACATTCATTGATTATTTACAAAATTAAAAATTGTGGAAAAAATTTAAAAAATACCTCTAGTAAAATAGTTTTTTTTTTATTCTGATTTATTAAGTCCAAATATTTTATACTCAAAGAAACTACTTTAGTACTACTATTGAATAGTGAAGGTTTTGTCTCTAAACCTTTTCCCCCGGATGAACGGGATAATCTCGAAATACTGTCTAACTGTACGAGAACATATGCATCGGGGCTTGTAAAGTAGGTTGCAATGCCTGAAAAAAGCTTGTTTTTTTTTGGATTTTTTCAATGCTGTATTATTTCATTTACAAAATAAAATAAAGTCTTCTTTCAGCCAAATACACTATAAACGATATTTAAATTTACCGTCTCTAACCGTCTCTAGTCGCCTTTAAATCGCGGCTAAGAACATGGCTTATCGAGCATACTTTCTACAGATTTAATGAATTCATTGAGTACAAAAGTGCTTAAATGCATTATGTTGACATTTATTTTTGAATTAACAATTGTGAAATAATTTATTATGATTTTATTTTTATTTCTATTTCTATATAATTCTACAAATTTTTCTTGTAGTAGTTATACCTACACATTTAATGGTTTATTTTATTTCTTAAATTATAAGTGACATCTAATATGAATTAATATTAATGAAAGAACTATGAAATATAAGGTACTACTCTTCCTTCCCTACCCATCATAAATGAATACATTTTCACTTTCGGTTTGTAATTTAATAAAATAATGTGCTAAATACTTCAAAAAACTCAAGGAAAACCTAAGTAAGTACTGCCGATGTTAATTATAACTGTGACATTCATTTCGTCCTGTACTTTTCCTGTTGGTACCACACCTAGTACAAAACATCACCTTGAAAACATCTTCCAGCGCAGCGGTGAATAGTTTGTAGAGGTGAAGTGATGATGGACCATGGGAATTTTGTAACGAAACGAAGCAACATCAACAAGTTTAGGCCTGTCGCCGTCCCCGAATAAAATATATCTATCAGATAGCTCAGTGTTTACAGCCCCCGACCCCGCGGTAGACCAAAGAAGCGACGGCTAGATGTCGTGAAGGCTGACATGAGTGTGAATGGGCTTACAGTAGAAGATGCCCAGGATCGAGCAAAGTGGTGTAAATGTAGCAGGAAAGCGGACGCTGTCAAAGGACGGGATAACGCTAGATAGAAGAAGAAGAAGAAGATAGCTAAGTGTTTTCAAAGTGTAGGGTGCGACCCCCAGGGGGATCGCGGTACCTATATTTGGGGGGTAGCGATGTTCGGGTTCGAGAGGAACTTATGGAAGCCAGATATAGAAATATCTAGATACAATTGAATCCTGTATGCTTAGCACATGATTGGCGCGACAGTATATCGCCGCGAGATAGTCTATCCGTCCTTCTTTTGTTAATATAGCTAGTGAAGAACGGGAAATCTATCTCGCGGCGACATACTGTCGCACCAATCATGTGCTAAGCCTGCTCCCACAAAAAGAGTTTGTCATAGTAACATTGAAAGTGAAATTGTACGTCAGATGCAGCAATTTTATTTTCAAGGTTACTTAAAGTGACAAGCTCCTATTGTGGGTCAGGATTCAATTTGTCGATAGTATCTACATAAAAAAATGTATATAATACAGAGTGAAAATTGGTATAAGTATAAGTACCGACAAACTTGAAAGCTGTATGCCTGACCACATTTTCAGACTATATAAAGTTATATAAACTTTACAGAGATAGGTAATGGCATGTTTCTAAAACAAATCATATACTTAACTCGCAGAAATAAATAATGGATTTTTCTATGATTGAGGGGGTCGGGAAAGTATTTTAGTGGTCAAAAAGGGTCTCGACAACATAAAGTTTGAAAAACACTGAGATAGTTTATATTTTCTTTCATTTTGTTTTTTTTTTTTATCGAATAAGAGGCAAGCGAGCACACGTATCGCCTGATGGTATTTGATCACCGTATATTTAAATATATGCCTGGGGCAAAGGATAGTGATATTTTTTTTATATATACATGGGGATTGTGAAATTGACCGTTAGTAATACTTTCAGCTAGTACTAAATCTACCACCATAAGTCTAGTATAAGTGACTCGTACAGTGTGCAATACAAACTTTTATCAGAAATACAAATTTAAAAAAGTGATAATCAACCACAGATTTAGATATTCAGTAGATGAAGTAAATAGCACCATTTGTATGGGAATCAAGCGTGCCGACTTTTTAGCTGTCACTGAGACGTCACGGTTGGCATTTTAGTGATGTGAAAACCTAAACGATTCAAAGAGACCAATGCCCCTCCACCCGCAACAATGCAGCCGTGAAGTTCGATTTTTGAAGCGAATAACGTTGTAGGTCCGAATTTTTTTTAGTCATATTGTCATAAGTCATAAAAATTTATATTATAAATCGGTGGTCAGTTTTATGTAGGTCATAATTATTGTTAGTCATAAAAGTCGATGCCCATAACTTTTAAAATCCATACAGCATCATTTCCAGAATGTAAAAGCAATAACCTTCCTTATTATAACTGTTACAACGTCTATATCCGCAAGTTGTAATTATTTGTTGTCGCGTGATTATGTCAATGTAATGATGTTGCTAGAAATATAAATGTTGAATTAATGTATAGGTAATGTGTAGGTTTTTTACACCACCTATTAAATTTAGTACGTAAACTTGGTAATAAACTTAGTAAGTAAATAGTAAGAGTATTATTTTAAAAGTCGGCCCTGGCGCTTCGCCGGCCGCTGCCGCGGCACGCTCGCTTCGCTCTCTCGGCTCGCGCGCTGTAAGGTCACTCGCTTCGCTCGTCGTCGTACCTACACTGACCTGCCTTAGAGTCGAGTAGGTAAGGAAGTTTCCTAAGTTGCATCATAGTCCATAAATGTCTTAATTTAAATTAAGGAAAGTTATAAATTTGGTATATAATATTCAATTTTTTGGATGAAATTCGGTTAGTTATTAGACCTTTGAATGTTATAGTCAACAATTTTATACCTTTTGTAATTAGAGTATGTAACGTTATAGGTTAGTAATGGTAGATCTATTAATCGTTATACTTAACAAAAATTATGACCATTGATGCTTATATCAGTAAATTATATGGATATCAATTTCTGACCAACGAAATTCGGATTAACAAATATATGGGAAAGAAAGGGATCCCCTCATATTCATCATCTTTTTAACACACATGGTCGATCAAACGCTTAAAGCAAACGCAGCAATGCAATGTAAACGCCGGTTTGTAACGTAATTCTATAGTTACTTAGGTACACCCTTGGACGCATAAATAAAAATACGGAAAAAAATATTAAAAATGAATTCACGCACAATATTATTTAAAACTTACTTACGTGTGATGGGAAATATGTTTTTGTTTTTGTGCGCTGGAAATATTTGGGCTGGTGCAGTTAATTATCATGCAATGAGACATTTTGTATTTTTTTTCTTACGTGCGGCTGCAACAGCTGACGTATGTGGACTGTCATTAGAAATGGCCATCTCAGTGGCTGCCACTGAGTTCGGGCACGCGAAGTAGATACATTTGCTTCTTCTAGTGTACTTACCCAGCAGCTCTGCAAATTTCATTCACGTCCATCCGTATCACCCTGAAAAAAACGGAACGGTTTAAAATAGCTGTTCGCGTAAAAGCATTGTAATTTATTCCGAGGATAAGTATCTCGAAAACCTACAAACATATAAAACATAGTAATGCTCGCCATACTAAATTGCCTCTCAAAAACGGTCCTGTTGTTCAACAAATCACGTTAATTAATTTCTATATGAACCTATAAAAACTTGAACCGATAGTTGTGATTGGTCTATCAGAGGTTTGATTGAGTTTCTATTTGCATTTCTCAAAGATATTGCCACCATTATGCGTATGCATTATTCGTCTGTGGTTGCCAAGCATCAGTACAAAGAATCTTAAATTTAAATTATGAGTTTCTTTGAATTCAATAACTATTGTACGGATCCTTATAGTTAATATACGCAGACGAAGGGTTAAGAAAAGTGCTATGTCCGGCTCAAGTGGTTTTTGGAGGCATTTTTAGCTGGCGATAGATGTCCATGCTATAGATGTAAACGCCGATAGATGTCCTGGCGATATATGGTCGCATTCAAAAACGATTAGATCAATCATATTCTAAATTATACAGAGTGATTACGCGCTCGTGATCTTAACTGTGAAAAATGTGTTAAGATGGTCTTTCTGAACAATGATTCCCATGGGACCTATATGAACAACCGTACTTTTTTACGACTAGTTAAGTTCGAGTTCATTAATATGTATACATTACTCCATACTAATTCCTTGCAAATGTGTTTACATAATTATGAAACGAGACTGGAAGTTATGAACACTTCCGCACCGGTCAATATGAAATCAGTAATTTTTTTTCGTGTTACTTGTTCCATGGGAAACCTTATTCAGAAAGACCACCTTAACACGTTTTTCACAGTTGGGATCACGACCCCGTAATCAATCTGTATATTATACATTATGTAGTTTTAGTACTCTTTCTTGAGTTTTTTAATCTCGAATCTTGGCATATGCTTGTGGTAACAGTGATAAGTTAAAGTGAGATGGGCAGACCAATTTTCAAGTGATTTTGACTGACTGAGTTGTGTATTTTAAAAGAATGATCAAACACACACATTGACATTAGGTTAGAAAATTTCACATGCAACTAAAATTGACAAAATTAAAAAAAAACAGAATGGTCTAATTCTGTTTTTTTTTTTAATTTTGTCAATTTTTTAGGGTTCCGTAGCCAAAATGGCAAAAACGGAACCCTTATAGATTCGTCCGTCTGTCCGTCTATCCGTTCGTCACAGCCGATTTACTCGGAAACGATACATGCTACAGTGATGAAATTTGGTAAGAATATGTGTTGTATAGACCGCTACAAAATGTAGATACTATATTGTAAAAAAATAATTGGGGTTGGGGCCCTCCATAGGTACATGTAACTGAGGGATAGAATTTTTTTTTAGATGTATATAAGCGTGTGAGGTATCAATAGAAAGGTCTTTGAAAATGATATTAAGGCTTACATATCATATTTTTATTTAAGCGAACCGTTTTCGAGATATCAGCTGTCAAAGTCTGAAAAATGTGTCCCCCCCCCTCTATTTTTTAAACTACGTGGTATACAATTCTAAAAAAAAATATGTTATGCATATTAATAAACTCTATCAACGATTTTTGGTTTGATTAAGAGAAGAGATAACCCTTCTAGTTTTTGAGATAGGTTGATTTAACTGTATTTTTTTAATGATAATGGTACGGAACCCTTCGCGCGCGAGTTCGACTCGCACTTGGCCGGTTTTTTTTATAAGGGAAATACGTTACCCACATACATGTAATTTTTTCATGTCTTGGAGAATAGTCACAGTACTGTAAATATTACATAAAAATAGAATAAAAAAGATAGCATTCTACAGGATATAAATTTTATACGGACTTTAATCTCTTGACACCTAGTATAGAACATGAATAACATGATATGGTGGATTTAGATAACTTTAACGTAGAATTACAGTAAAACATTTGAACAAACAAAATAGTTCGCTAAGTTATGAAACTCTAGTTAAAAGTTCGTTGGCATGCCATTTCAAAAGCGGATGTCATAGCTGCCATAAAAATGTTTACACTTTTTACTGCTCCGAAGATTTAAAAAAATACTGTAATATGTGTAACTTAAAAATCGCTTAATAAATGATTATTGATTACGCTAATGAATTCTGCACCTGGTTAAATTTTTCGCCTTTATTAGATTAACATACTGAATAGGTATATAACAACTATGAGCGGATTATCCTTATCATAATTATCACATTTTTGTGGTCACACTTTACTGTTGGTATTTATTTATATCCTTAACCTAAACACATGCTGTTGTATTAATTAATAGATCGGTATTTTCTGAAGATACCTATCTATATATTAAAGACAAACGGGTCTAAATCGGGTGAACGTCATGCCCGAAACGTCAGGATATAATTAAACGTAAGTTTACGCGATTAAGACCCATTTGTCTTTAAAATATGAGTGATAATCGTGAAAGTTTAAATCAATATATAACTATCTATTATTTAATTCTATTGTCATAGAAAGCTTGATACATGATTGATGATTTTTTATGGTAGGTACCAAGCAACTATGTACGTGTCATCATCAACATCAACCTGTCGCATTCCACTGCTGGACATAGGCCTTCCCAATTTCGTGTCACTGTGTTCGATTTTCTATATACGTGTAATAGATTGATACATAGTTACATATATATGTAAGATACCTAGTTACTAAATACAGAAAACAACCACGGGGAAAAAATATTTTTATGATAAATACACAAACAGATGCCATCATCACCGGGATTAGAACCCGGGGCCTCCAGCTCCGTAGGCAGGGTCACTACCGACTTAGCTTCAGAGTAGATAAGAGTAGATAGGTATTATCAAACCGGAATCAGAAAGGGATTTGAAAGTATGTTGACACAACAAATGACAAAGCATTTACCAAAAAAAGAGTTGTTCATAGATGTAGTGAGTGATTTATTAATTTATTGTCTGTAAGACTCTGCACGTAAATTATGACTTTATGAATATACCTGTGAATATATCCTAGATTTACTTAAACACTGTTGTGTCAACAGTACTTTCGAATCCATTCTAATCGCGGTTTGATAATATATTGCTTACCCAGCTTCCAGCATTGTTGTTTTAACATCGTAAACAGTTTCAGGAGCCGCGTGGATCTGTAAAGAATATAAACGCAAATGATTAACTGACGAATGTTCTATCATATATCATCTTCAGCCTATCTCAGTCCACTGCTGGACATAGGCCTCTCCCTCTAACTATACGCAAAAGCAACAGGACGTAATGCCCAAAATTGCCACGCTGGGCAAGCGGGTTGACAATCGCAGTAATGTGTCTTATGATGACACTGCTGCCCATCATCAATCCTTAATTTTAAATGAATGGTCAGTGACACTTCAATCCCTTAGTCGACTCTTACGACATCCGCGGGAAGAGTTGTGGTGGTGACAAATGTATTCTTACATAAGTAGTAGGGATTGCATATACCCGAGAAAATTGACTGGTGATTGTCAAATGGCTGAAGGGTGCAGGCATCAGCCGCGAAAGCTGAGCACGCTCGGACGAACTTTGTAGTATTTTCTTTGGTATATGACATGCAATATTTATAACTTAGATAGTAAATAAAGGGGATTGGGTATTTTTGTATGGACTAGTGGCGTCATTTTTTTTTCAGCGGCCATCGTTTATGTTACTACTATTTTGTAGTGCTACCTTAGAGTAGCTTATTTACAAAATAAGTTTTGCCGTAAGTAATATCGGAGCCAAGATATGACCCTTCAAACAATGTTTTTGGACCAGTGAATATACCTAACTAAGACAGGTTTAGGGGACAACTTAGATGACTACAGAGCTGCAGAGGCTTATTTAACTGGATAATACTACTAACAAAGATACAAGGATATTGCCCTTAAAGTATAATTTAACCGATTTAAAAAAAGAAGATCTGAGGTATATGAAAATGCAACTGTATTTTCTTATGCGATTTCTATGCTGTCTGTTTAGTGAACATTAAAAATGTTGCAAAATGGTTTCAATAGACGGTTCACCCTCTGACTACACCATAAGGAAACACAGGTGTGATGCACACATGCAAAATGTTTTGACATATTTCCAAGTAGGAAATGTATCTAATTAGATTAGTTTTTAGATTGGAATTGTTACTAAAGCTTTCTTATGTATACAACACAACATATATTATGTGGCATTATTTGGGATTAGGGACCTTATTGTCGATGGCTCTTACGTCCGGTGACGTCGTATTTGTATACAAACATGGCTCATAACGCCGTAAGCGCCAATGACAATAATGTCCCTTTCCCAGATAACGTCATTTGTAATTTTTAGTATTACGTTGAATTACTTTTTTACACATTATCTGGCTCGTCGTAAACTTCATTCTTAATATTATCTTGGCGAATCACTCTCTCTAAAAACTGTGCCGGGGTATCAAAATGTTCTTGATACCTATCCCATCCCAAGAACCAATTGACATTACATGTTATTAGGTACCTACCCGAAAATATACGATTCGCTTGTCTACATTTATTTATATACCTGAAAAAACACGCATAAAGTGTAAAAATATGAATAGGTACTTTTATTTGTTGTTTCAAATGCGACATAAAACCTTTGGCATAATTATAATTACGTTCAATAGACGTTCATCGACATCCGTCATAAAATCGCCGTGTTAAAGAAAAAAGGAACTATCTCTAAATAATCATTGACCGAAAAAGAACCTTATGTCTAAGGTTACCTTATGAGTTAAGGTTAGGTTTTACGTGGCATACACAATAGTAGTTTTAACTCATTCCGATGCATTTTAAAAATAAATGTGAGTCTTTACTATAAAACTTTAAATCATGATATCTCGGCTCCGATATAATTTAGCTATATGCACTCCATAATACAATAAGTTTATTTTAAATTGCTCTTTTCAAATTTACCACTTTCATGAGTGGCCGCCAAAAATTAAAAACGACGCCAACTTTACCCAAACCCCTTTAGGGTGGAACACAGAGCATAATCATTGATTTTGCAAAGGCAGTGTTTTTCATGGCGCGAGACCACAGATTTGCACTTTCCCATTGTCGTGTACGTATATGCAAAATAAAGCTAGTTAGGTATTTTTATTTTTGTTTATTGATTGTATAAACTATAAGTACTAACAATACAAGGATACAAAATACGACGAAGCATCACAATGACAGATGAAACATCAACAACATTTCTATAAGTAAGTATACTTCTTACTTAACACGACTTAACACGTTCGACGCCGGTGACACAGCGTCTGTGTTCAACAAAAGCTAAATCCTAATCCACATACGTAATCCAAGTAATCTTATTGGTATGCCACTATCATAAATCAACTCCTACGTCAGTAGCATAGAAATACGAACGTTTTTGATACAAGTGCTGTGTCGCCGGCATTCTTTTCGGTCACACATGCGTGTCACTGGCATATGATTTATATAAGATAATGTCGATCGGCATAGTATTAGCACTTAGTGAAACATTAGGTACCAGAGGCGACGTGTTAAATGTAATCCTTAAAAAGCACAGTAAAATATAACGTGAAGGCTTGCCAATAAATCGAAAATAGTCCGTACTTACCCCAAAATGCCTTATATGACATGATTATCATTTTACTGCCCCAATTATAAGGCACTGGTCTCATCGCGAGCTACTAAGCTATGAACTAGCGGCTATAAACACGAACAAAAGATAATTATGCACTCCCGCGTAAATAAGAGACATGGCGATACTCCCCAGCTATCACCGCCGGGCGAGTATCGCCGTGTCTCTTTTATGGCCTGGCCACGACATTGATCTAAGGCGACCGGCTTAGCGGAAAACCATACGTGCGAGAGGGAGTACCCATATCGGCATCCCGCTCTAACTCATGGATTCGCTCGCCGTTGGTCGCCTTAGATCAATGTCGTGGCCGGGCCATTAGCTCGCGGTGAGACCAGTGCCTAAGGTTCTATGATGCACTTTTATCAATTTGAAATTTGAACATTGTCACACTATCATTTAGTGCAGATTTAATTATCGCGAAAAGGTTAAATAGAACCGTGTAATATTAGAGTAGCGATTTATTATTTTTATAATGAGTAATATGTTCAGTTTTTAACTAAATATGATATCGGTTTTCAGTGAATGCTGCGCTTATCAATTCTGTGTATTGTCAAGGTTATATGAGTAAATAAGTTCAGTAATTTGACAAACACGTCCTAACAAAGTGGTATAAGACACATGTTGAAACTATCTTTATATACCTACTTAGTGTATTAGTTCTATCAAGTACCATAAAAGCATCAAAATACTCTCATAAATACATTGAGACATAGTTTTGAGTGTTTTCATACACATATAATTTACTTTAGCGTACATTCAATGTCAAGAGACCGATACTGATAAAATACAAACTAATAGTCAAAATTGAATAACTATGAAACAAAATAGTACATTGCTACACAAGTGCGAAAAACATGAAATTCTAAACGAGTGGCGATGCTTTAAATCGACACGAGTTACGAATTTCCTTTTTGCACGTATCTCGTACGACGTTTTTTAATACAGATGGCTCTCCGAAGTTTTGGACCTGACGTAAAATGAACAAACTTAACGCACTAGCGCGTAAGAAAGGCAACACCTGTAGTAAATAATGTTTTAAAATAGTTATATAAGAACACCCATAATATAATACTGATTTTTAAACAAACAACAAAGTTTATTCAACATATTATGCACATTGCATTGCACTTATGGATGCCAATATTATAAAAAACTACCTACCTCTGGTTTTAATATAACCCTATCGACTGACCTGAGAAGTTTCTTTTTACCGGCAAGAAATTCTTCCGGTAAAAAGAAACTTCGGCAAGAAGTTCTGAGTTAAGTCTAAGCATTATTTAGTGTAGCGTATTTTCTGCAGTGCAGTGAATAAAATGTATACAGAAATATTTAAAACTCACTTGAATAGCTCCAAAGCACAGCACAACAAACACAACGGGCCGCATTTTTATCGAAACAGAACCTGTGTCACGGAACGCTGAAACTCGAATGATTGAAACTACAGGACTCGGTGTGAACTCCCGTATATAAACGACAACCGGGAAAAACCGCGTTTCCTGTTACATTTGATAAATTTTGGCTCGCAATTAAAATGGTCCTGGGTATCGTAAGGGTCAACTTAGGGATTGAAGTGTCACTGACCATTAATTTATGGAAGAATAATGATGGGCAGCAATGTCATCATAGTGGATACACTACTGCGATTGCCAACACGGCTAGGGTGGCGATTATGGGCATTTATTTCCTAAAATTCAATAAAAAAGATAAGTAATAAATGTATGAGAATGACAGATTCGAACGGAAAGTCACATGGTCATTTTCATGGTCACGTGACTTATTCGCTTATCGTATACGATTGTAGAATGGCATCTTGGCTAAGCCTGCAGGGCCTGAGTCTTAATAAAGAATAGGTATTATACAGCCTATTCATTATCAATTGTCTTAATTAGTAAACAATTTTCTCCAAACACACTTTTTTCTGTAAGAAATGTAACCTTAATAATATTTTTTGTGTTACGAAGGTAAATTTTGTGTAACCACTATGGCACTCGTAAAGGTCGATTTACATCTACAGACACTGCGCGTATCAGCCACGTGCCGTGACAGACACCGACAGACACCGTTTATATCTACAGACATTAAGCACACCAGGCACGTACCGGGACAGACTCCATTTCTATTCACATCTAGCAGAAGCGTGCCGTATCAGACATCGACAGACATCGTTGACAGACACGCTATGCAGATCAAAACAACACAAACATCTGTACGTTCAAGTGCCCTTTTCACACTTACCGGCAGATAGCCACAGACCTGGATACTTAGCCAAGTTGCCAATCGCTAACGCTTATTAGCGTATCGTAGTTTTCCCTCTCTTTCTTATTAGTGCGACATAGACAGTTAGCTGCCTTTCGTTTACGATTGACTATTATGCGTTAGCGATTGGCAACTTGTCTAAGCATCCAGGGCGCATACTGGCCGAGCACGGCCCGCCTCTGTCAGCGTCTGTGCGGCCGTGTTACGATAGATATAAATTTGTTGCTAGAAATTGTATAGAAGTATATTTTTGTCTACCACGACACGTGTCTGGCACGCTCAATAATAATAATAATATTCTTTATTGTGCTAAAATTTACAATAAATAAACTAAAAAGGAAGCTTACAAGAAGTACGCAACAACAGGGGATCTTATCGCTAAAAAGATCAAATCAATGTCTGTAGATATAAATTGACCTTTAAGCGGGCGTACAAGGCGTAGCAGTAAGCGACAAATTCAAATTTTGTATGAGCGATCAACAATACGAACCTGTATCTTTTAAATTTGCCCTTTACTGCTGCCTAAGGTTGTTGGACAAAATATACGTACCACATAGTTTAGTATGATCTACTTTCGTAACACAATCGCGATCGCGTATTTTTGTTTTAATTAAAACCTTAACTATGTACAAATTGCATAATTTATTAGTATTAACGTAAAAAAATATATCTGCAAACTTGTTTCTCGATATGTGTCAAAGACGTCAAATCTGCTGAAAGTCAGCCATATTTGTTTACATTTTTTTATTTTCTACTGTGGAAAGGTATAGTGTTTATATAAACTTACGGATGTTGTCGGAGCGTTTTTTTTTCCACTGCATATCAACGGAATATACAATATACAATTTAAAATTAGTTCTGTTAGCTAATTATATTAATGACACATATGTAGTTCACGAAGAAGCATCTATAGGTATCTCAATTAATTTAAATACTGCTTAAGTAAACACAAACATTATTGCATACGGGAAAACACGCAGAGGAAAATATTGTGCATAAATAATTGAATTAAATACTTACGTTATGGATAAAAATTCTCCTAAATAAAGGTGTGACATAATGATTCAGTTGTTTTCATAAAACCACAAGTGTGGTAATAGTATTTAAAGGTCACGCACGCATGGGGTGCGTAATGCATAAACAAACTACATGGAATAGTACTATATACCAAATCAAATTGGTTAAGTAGGTATCTAAATTATCGCAGAATTTCATCTCGCCGAAAGATCACTTGCCAACTGTATCGTAGCAAAAGATCAGCAAGCAATATTCAGCAAGTTGCCAACTGTATAAGTGTATCTTTTGCTTATTATCATTTTCCAACCTTTTTTTGTTGACAGAGTGGGAAAATGCGTTACATTTCTACCGGCTTGGGGAGCCATTTGGGGGATATGTGGAACTCCCTCCAGCCTAAGTGATAGGGGCTAGAGGTATACCCATTGAAAAAACATCCCGGCGTTAACATTGCATGCCAGTTACGAGTGAGCGACGGTATGCCTAACCTAACCTAGATGGTACCGTTTTATCCATTTATATCGTGCTACACGTCACTTTAGCGCTTGTATAAGTATGAAAGCGCTAAAGGTCCCGATTGTTAAAACGTGACAGCAAGGCCGATAAACGATTAGACGTTTTACCATCATACGTCTACTAGTTGAGAAATGAAAATTCGGCCAAGTAAATATAAATAAATAAATATATTGGGACATCTTACACAAATCGGCCTAGTCCCACGGTAAGCTCAAAATAAAAGTTGGCAAGTATTTGTTGGTGCTAACTTAATATAACCTACAAAAAGTTAGCTACAAAGTTAAATTGGGCAAAATAAAAATCTGCTAAAACGCAGGATACTAATCTTCATAAATAGTAAAAAAAAACTTATACGCGCAATTCGGAAAATTTTGAAGTGCCATAGGTTTAATCATAGCTGGAAAACACTGTAATTATAGTTGCCGATTTCCAAGAATGAACTTTTGACAGTTATAGATTGTTCCTTATTAATATGAAGGTTATACTCACCATTTTTTCGACAATCTTAACGTTATACATATAAGGCTCATTTCTAAACTGTCGAAAGTTCATTCTTTGAAATCGGCAACTATAAGACGAAGTGTTTGAGGTAGTCGTTCACAAGGAATGTTCTAAAATGGACTTAAATCTACTTAGTCACGTTTATGGATAATTTCATGATTTCAGTTACAATGGCGTGTGGTGGTGGCAGTAAGAATACATTTGTCACCAGCCCAACTCCTCCTTCGGGTGTCGTAAGAATCGGCTAAGGGATTGAAGTATCACTGACCATTATTTGATAAAAGATTGATGATGGGCACCAGCGTCATACAGGACATATTACTGCGATCGCCAAACTGCTTGCCCCGCATGGCGATTATGGGCATTTATCTCCTAATGCGTCTATACGCATAGTTTTAATAGGACAGGCCTACGCCCAGCAGTGGACTATCATAGGCTGATGATGTATGATGGTAAGACTCACCATTTTTTCGATAGTTTTAACGTCATATATATATATATATATATATATATATATAAGGCTCATTTCCAAACTGACAAAAGTTTTTTTTTTGAAATTGGCAACTAGTAAACCTGAAGGTTTTGAGGTAGTCGTTTACAAGAAATGTTCGCAAATGGAATTAAATATACTTAGTCACATTTATGGATAATTTCATGATTTCAGTTACGATGAGGTAAATATCCTATACCAATTTGTCATAATTTGGGTCGGTTAATTGATTTAACAAATAAATTGGCTAAGTTTATAAAGTTTTCTGAAGATATCAATGTATAAAAAAATTGCTGAGCAGAAAAAGGACAATAATAAATTATTATGGTACCGTAGATGTTCCCTAGATTATCGGCTCTGTGCCCTTATCTTAACAATTACAATGCGTTGACCAAGAAATACAGACTAAATTCAGTTTATTATTTGCAACGTGATGTCAGATTTTCAGGTAGATAATGAGCAATTTTCAAAAAGTTTGTACATTTTGATCATGTCTACGATAAATGTCCTAGAAAGTTTGTCAGGAAATTTCCTTTTTTGTTACCAGATTACATGATTGATAACAAAAAAGGAAGATTTCATACAAACATTTTCTCTGCCCTCCGGCCGGCAAACAACCGCCCGCTGCGCTAAACTAAGTCGCCGCTTGCCGGCTCCGTTGAGCAGAAAAATAATGTACACACTTCCGACATTAAATGGGAAAGCCTCGGATCACATGTTTGTCGGCCTCGCCTTCGCCTCGGCCTATAATTACACGTCATCCGAGACGTTTCCCACTTAAACGGATTTGGCATGTAAGTTTGCCATTGTAAGCGGCCACGTTTCAGTACCGTATGTCATCACTGGCAACACACACTGATTAAAGACTTTCGTCTTCAAACACTGCGGAATATTGGACGAAAATGTGTCGTAGCTTCCCGAACGCTGCCCAACCGAGTCGGATTCGACGATTGACCTCTTTCTCGAAGTTGGACCTACCTAACTGAATAGTTTGCCCTAGGTATATAATATATATTAGTCTACAACTTCGAGTGTAAAGTCTCCGATTATTACGGGAGTTGGTGCTACATGGGAATTCGACATGATTTTCGTCTTATCCATGTTCATCCTAAGACCAACTCGCTCGGAGGCTTTACTGAGGTCAACGAGCATAGTACTTAACTCCTCCAAGGTCTCAGCCAAGACTACTATATCGTCAGCGAATCGAAGGTGAGTGAGGTACTCGCCGTTTATGTTGATACCCAGCCTTCTCCAGTCCAGAGTCTTAAAGACATCCTCCAGTGCAGCGGTAAACAGCTTAGGGGAGATGACATCTCTTTGCCTAACTCACATACATGTACCATGAAAACCTACTCCAGTTCCGACCGACCGGCGTACTTCGGTAAGACCAAGTGGCCGAGCGGTGCAGGCATCAGCCGCGAAAGCTGAGCACGTGGGTTCGATTCCCACCTCGGACGTTGGTGATCATGGTTGTTTTTTCTTTGATATATGTCATTGGGTAGGCCCCCCACAAGGTGGACCGATGACCTGGTGAAGGTCGCGGGAGTCCGCTGGATGCGGGTGGCGCAGGACCGGTCATTGTGGCAATCTTTGGGGGAGGCCTGTATTCAGCAGTGGACGTCTTTCGGCTGATGTGATGATGATGATGATGATGATATGTCATAGAATATTTATAATTTATATACATAATATCTATAAATTTATTTCAAAATATGTGATATTTTTATAAGGAAAAATGCCTTTGGCAAAATTCCAGGTTTATCTCATTTAGTATGTAGGTACATCCGGTCGACCATTAATAACAATATTATAGTGCCTAAATAGTAGGGAAATACGATAGAAATATTTTCCTTAATATTTTATTATCATTTTATCGGTTTACCCTAGCGTATTAGTTGATAGGTATACCGGAAGGGCCTATAATAAGAACAGTACAATTTTAATGTAGATTATTTAAAACATGTACCTACAAACAAAGTCAAAGGCAAAATAAGGTGTAGGTATATAAAAATGCTCAAAAATGTATCCCTGCACTGCAGTGCACTCTACAGGTGCATGCATACCAAAAGAACATTCGCTGTTCTATCCCCCTACTCTACGAAATTCGATCGTTACACGAAACGTGATTCGTTGATTTCGTGGAGTGGGGGATAGAACAGCGAATGTTCTTTTGGTCTGCATGCACCTTAATTCTGTGTACAATAAGAACGTTGTAACATATTTATAAGAGGATTCTTTCGAAACTTATTTTTGCACTTGGTTGTACCGCAACCCCAAGATGCTTAATCAAGTTTCCAATCGCTAACGCTTTGTAGCATATCGTAGTTTTCCCTCTCTGTCACTCTTCATATTAGTGCGACAAAGACAGTGAGCTACCTTTCGTTTACGATTGACGATTAAGCATTAACGATTGGCAACTTGTCTAAGAGCCCTGATTCATCTAAAGGTGCATTTAGACTAAACAAGCATTCGCTCATTCTATCCCCCACTCTACGAAATGAAAGAATGTTGACGAATCGAATCACGTTTTGTGTTACGAACGAATTGTAGAGTGGGGGATAGCATGAGCGAATGGTCGTTTGGTCTAAATGCACCTTAATCCTAAGATTTTGGTGTCGACACTATTTTTTACATAGGTGACTGCGTAATTTCATGTAAATATAACACATGTGATTTCAGAATATTATCGAATCGGGTTACTCACGTAATTTAAGTCGATGGTTGCTCGACATGTTTCGACCCATTAAGAGGGTCGTTGTCCGGAGCACCAACCGAGCAACCATTGACTTAAATAACGTGGTTAACCCAGTTCGATAATATTTCAATATATTTTGAATTTCACGTTAGTTATAATTCTAAAATTACGTGTGATTTCATCGTGTGTTTATATATTTATTTCGCAAGTTCGCAAGTAAGCTCCAAATACCTAAATACGCAAGAAAGTGAATAGATTTTGTATTTTCACGAGGACGTTCAATTCCACGGGATAATTTAAAGTATTCAAATATTCATACAAATATTTTATTTCTGGAAATACATACATGTAGGTACCAATAACATTTGAAGAGATCCCTCGATTTCTTCAAGATCCCATCAACAGAACCCAACTTGGTGCCAACGGGACCATCTCGGGGTTCACGATTCTCGGAGATTATCGGGTAGCATACATACGGGTAACATACATAACAACCTCCTCCTTTTTTTAAGTGGGTTAAAAATAAAATCAATGTGACTCACAAATAAACGCTACGTTTATAAACAAACTGGAAAGTGTGAATCACTTACATCTATATCAAATTAGACCCGGAAATGTCAAACTGTAATAAAATCGAAATAATTACAGCTTAAAGTTCATAAACATTTTGGAGCAAAAAAGCGCAATTTCCGCTCCATCGAAATTACGATTAGGAATCTACTTAAAGTCTAATCAATAGTTAGTAATTAGGCTTATCAGTAGCATGTTAAGGAAGTCTACTATTGATTATGTTGGGCCCCTTGGTTACTTGATACAGGCTTATATTGCACCCGAGAAATACGATGCATTTTTTTAGCCAAACCGTGAGCATTATTCAACCTCCGTAGCCTAGTTGGTAGTAACCCTGCCTACGAAGCTGGAGGTTCCGGGTTCGAATCCCGGCGAGGGCATTATTTGTGTATTTATTTGTCACAAATAATTGTTCCTTGGTCATGGATACAGCCATGTATGTATTTAAGTATCTATATGTATCTATCTATTATATTATATCGTCGACTGGTCACATCACAAGTCTTAATTGAGCTTACCGTGGGACTAGTTGATTTGTGTAAAGGTGCATGCAGACATAAATAGAGCATTCGCCGTTCTATCCCCCTACTCTACGAAATTCGATCGTTACACGAAACGTGATTCGTTGATTTCGTAGAGTGGGGGATAGAACAGCAAATGCTCTTTTGGTCTGCATGCACCTTAAGATGTCCCAATATATTTATTTATTTATTTGATTCAAAATTCACATTTTTAAAATCTTCAAAATAAATATATAATTTAAATGCATTTTCAAACATTTATAAAAAAAGTTTAGTATATTATCAAAAACAGGAAAACATTTCGATATCATTCCTCAAGCCACTTATGAAAAAAATGGTCTATTGTTGAAGGAGGAATCACGAGACTGCTAAACCCTGTTTTTGCCAATTTTAAGTAGTTAATTATCAGGTGTCCCTTTCTAGCGATATCGGATGTATAGGCCGTAATAACAGCAATAGTTTATTCAATTACAATTTTTTCTAAAGGTAATGGTATCCAAATCTGCACCTATTACGTTTTCGCATTTTTAAGGCAAATCGCGTCGTATCGCCGTCGATCAGTGATATCTGAGTTGTTTATTTTTCCTGTTATTTCGTAGTAAAAAAGGTTTTCATAAATGGGCACCGATAATGGGTATGGGTATCGATACATTTGGGATGACACTTCCACTTGTTCTTAAAGATCGCCTCATTTGACGCTTTTACATTACCTATCATGTGGTCAAATGCCATACAATTTTATATACAGGGTGGATAAACCGAATGCCACATGGATGGCAACTACCTTAAATATTGTAAATAGCACATTTTGTATAAGGGAGACTTTCCTTTGTTCTTAAAAACAATAAATTCTGCATTTAATAATTTATGAAAAATCGCTTGCCTCAGTTGCGTTGCGACTAGGCAAGGGTGTCGGTTCTGAATTTGTATGACAAGAACCGGGAATTCTCGGTTCGGGTACTGTACTTGTATAGAAAGCTAAAACCAGCCGCCCACCCTAGTCGGGACTCAAACCGGTCAAATGTGACAAAAAATAACATGCCGTATTTTATGATGCGTTTTTATGGCCTTTCGTTATTCTGATTATAATTATTTCGAGAAAAATTAACCTTATCAGTAACCCTTTCAATCTGCGTCATAAAATACGGCAATTTATTATTTGTCCGGTTTCGAGTCCCGACTGAGGCAAGCGATTTTTCATAAATATTTAAATGAAAGTGTGGTGACGGCAGTAAGAATACGTTTGTCACCACCCCAACTCTTCCCGCGGGTGTGTAAGAGTGAACTAAGTAAGGGAGTGAAAGTGTCAATGAATATTCCTTTATAGAAGATAGACGGGCTGCTACACCTATTATAAATACTGGATGTCAAATACCAAAGAAAAAACGACCAAGATCACCAACGTCTGAGGTGGGAATCGAAACCACGTGCTCAGCTTTAAACTATACCTACTATAGTTTATCGATAAGTTTTAGTTTTCCCAATAGTTTCAACGTGACCGGAAATACCTATTCCTTATAATCATGTTGGTTAATTAGTAAAATAATTAAAATACATTTTTTTCAGTTTAGGCACTATTAATAATACCTAATTCAATTATAACCGTGTATTTTTCATTAACGTTTTACGCGGTTAATATTTTTTATTGGTTGAATACCATTTTTTTCATATTCCAGAGATTAATTTTGGAATACTACGAAGTCTTTACAGAAAAAAAAGCTTTTCGCTTATTTACATTCGTTAAAATATTTAAAACGGTATACTTAACCGGGAAGGGCTTCAAAACTCGTAAGATTTGATACAGATAGACAAACATCTGCTCAGGTGATTCTAAATATGGGCTTATAATTGTAAAAAAATGCTAGCAGCGTCCTTAAGGTGCATGCAGACCAAAAGAGCATTCGCTGTTCTATTCCCCTACTCTACGAAATTCGATCGTTACGCGAAACGTGATTCGTTGATTTCGTAAAGTGGGGGATAGAACAGCGAATGCTCTTTTGGTCTGCATGCACCTTAAATAGATGCCGAACAAGATTCGGGCGTGAAAATATTATGGATCTAGAAAACTTGGACTTAACTCGGATATTGCTTTATGCACTAGTCCGATCCGAGTCCGTAAAAATGGGCCAAAAGTGTTCCCAATTACTCCACTGTTTTTTTTTTATGTGACGAAGGTAGACAACTGAGCTCTCAGCCCACCTGATGGAAAGCAGGAACTGAGGCCTATGGACATAGTGATAAAAAGATCGCCTATGCGCTACCTACCCTGAGGACGCATTTGCCTCTATCCATGCCAGTAATTACACCGGATATTTTACCCCAAACCGAAACACAGCACTGTTTTCAGTTACCGCACATTCTCTTATATAGGAGAATTTTTGCCATAATGGCAAATAAGCACTTGTGCCGGCTTCTGTTACAGTCAAAGGCAAAATAAGGTGTATATGAAAATTCTGAAAAATATGTCCCAGTTCACTTTAATTCTGTGTGATAACATTTTTTTTTTAAATAAAAATTAAACCGCCTTCAAAAATACGCTGGAACTAAAAAGTGCAAAATAATTTTGGTTCCTACCACTTAGGATTTCCTACCCAAACCTTTAAACCTTTTACCCTATTCATTGAAATAAAATATGATTCCTAGGTACCCCACTGATCTCAGTGAAGTCGGTGCCAAGACAAATACGTCCACAGGCTACATCACACTCATATTTTAGGGTTAGTTATTATTTTAGGGTTAAGAAATACTCTTCAAAATATTATAAATTAAATCAAAATATTATTAATATTATGAAGTGTATACGTAATATTATTTAGTTGTTGTTGTTCTGTGTCTTGGCACCGACTTCACTGAGATCAGTGGGGTACCTAGGAATCATATTTTATTTCAATGAATAGGGTAAAAGGTTTAAAGGTTTGGGTAGGAAATCCTAAGTGGTAGGAACCAAAATTATTTTGCACTTTTTAGTTCCAGCGTATTTTTGAAGGCGGTTTAATTTTTATTAAAAAAAAATTTTTTTTTTGCTTTTTAGTATAGTATAAATATAAAATAGGTTCAGTAAAAATACATTGTGCATCTAGGGAGGTAAGTACGGTATTACCAACGAGAGTGTTAGAAGCCCGACCCCGTAGGCGGGGGCTTTTAATGACTTGAGTTAGTATTCCGCTTAGTGAGAATTATCCCCAACTCCTAATCGCTAAGGAGTTGTACCTTCCATCATCAGCTCACCAACATGAGCCTATGACCACCTAAAGGAAAATACTCGAATAGCTTAAAAAAACATGAAATATGTTGTATTTAAAAGAATTATTGCCCAACTCCTAATCGCTAAGGAGTTGTACCTTCCATCCTCAGCTCACCAACATGAGCCTATGACCACCTAAAGGCAAATACTTGAATTACTTCCAAAATACATGTAATATGTTATATTTAAAGAATTATCCTCTAACTCCTAATCGTTAAGGAGTTGTACCTTCCATTAACAGCTCACCAACATGAGCCTATGACCACCTAAAGGCAAATACTGGAATAGCTTCCAAAAACCATGAAACGTGTTATATTTAAAGAATTATTGCCCAACTCCTAATCGCTAAGGAGTTGTACCTTCCATCATCAGCTCACCAACATGAGCCTATGACCACCTAAAGGCAAATACTTGAATAGCTTCCAAAAACCATGAAACGTGTTATATTTAAAGAATTATTGCCCAACTCCTAATCGCTAAGGAGTTGTACCTTCCATCATCAGCTCACCAACATGAGCCTATGACCACCTAAAGGCAAATACTTGAATAGCTTCCAAAATACATGTAATATGTTATATTTAAAGAATTATCTTCTAACTCCTAATCGTTAAGGAGTTGTACCTTCCATCATCAGCTCACCAACATGAGCCTATGACCACCTAAAGGCAAATACTGGAATAGCTTCCAAAAACCATGAAACGTGTTATATTTTAAGAATTATTGCCCAACTCCTAATCTCTAAGGAGTTGTACCTTCCATCATCAGCTCACCGACTTAAGACGTTCATTACTAGACGCAAATACTTGATTGGCTTTCGAAAATAAATGAAAAATGTCTTGTGTGCCTACAACATTTGAAGAGTTCCCTCGATTTCTCCAGGATCCCATCATCAAATCTGGACCCGATGACAATGGGACCAACTAGAAAGTATACCCTTTCAAACAAAAAAAGAATTTTCCAAATCGGTCTACGCGTCTTCGAGCAATCGGGGAACATACATAAAAAAAGATTTCGTCGCATTGTAAACCTCCTCCTTTTTGAAGTCGGTTAAAAATAAGTAAAATAAAATAAATATCTAGGGACATACATAAATTGACCTAGTCCCACGGTAAGCTCAATTAAGGCTTGTGATATGGGTACCAGGCGACGATATATATAATAGATATATATAATAGATAGATACATTATAGATGCCTACTTAAATACATAGACAGCCAAGACCACGGATCAAATATTTTTGATAAATAAATACTCAAACATTGCCCACGCAACATCGAACCCGGAACCTCCAGCTTCGTAGGCAGGGTCACTACCAACTAACTAGGCTACGGAGGCTGACAAACTGAAACATATTTTTGCAGTTGACTGTATCTAACTAACGTAGCTTCTGCATTCCACTGCGCTGATGTTGAGCGCATTTTCGACACTCAATTATAATTAAATACCTATCGACGATTACTCACTGGTTTCAAATAAATGAAGGCCAATGTCAAAACGTCGTTATACACCTCGCATTTGCAACACTCATGTGATGGAAAAAACAGCCGTATTTAAAAAGTAAGAAAGGTGACTTTTCTATGAATTGATCGCTGTAGATTCGAGGTTATAGTGTCGAATATTATCATCAATCCTGCCTCCTAGGTCGTTGTATGTAGGTATGAGTCATAGTAACAATATAATGTAGTAAAGTAGTATGACGTAGGTCGATTTCCAAAAAATTGTACATTATGGTAGTTAAGTCCTTAGGCCCGGTCTCACCGCGAGCTACTAAGCTGTGAACTATCGGCTATAAAGACAAATAAAAAGATACGCACTGCCGTGTAAATAAAAGAGACACGGCGATACTCGACCGGCGGTGATAGCTGATATCTGGGCGAGTATCGCCGTGTCTTTTTTATTTACCCGGGAGTACGTATCTTTTGTTCGTGTTTATAGCCGATAGTCTACGAACAAATAAAACATGGAAGCCGCACGCCATACTATATTGCCTTTCAAAAACGGTCCTAAATTTTAGTTGACAAGTGTCACCCCCTCTTCAATGCGTCACGGCAGAGAATTTCAAAAACAACCTATAAAAACTTAAACCGCCATTTAAAAATAGTTGTGATTCGTCCATCAAAGTTTTGATTGGCTATATTCTATAAACATTTGTCAAAGATGTTGCGTCGAAATAATGCGCGGTGTTAAGAAAAGCGCTATGTCCTGCCCATCTTGGCACAATTGAACAATTGGTTTTGGGGGCATTTTTGAGCTGGCGTTAGACGTCCATGTTATATATGGTCGCAGCCGATAGTTCATAGCTCGCGATGAGACCAGGGCCTATGTCTAAATAAAAAACGATCGCGTCAAGGTGCATTTAGACCAAACGAGCATTCTCTCTGTTGCAGACTCTTTGGTAAATGTTCGGACTTTATTTCAAATTCAAAATTTATAGTTTTCGTAGTTCCTTATAAAAACTGTCAGTATAAAAGTGGTGTCAACAGTGAGAGCAAGATTTGTATTTTTAGTGAATAATTTTGTGAGTTTTGGTTATTTATTAAACATTCAGGTAAATATTATATTTGTTTCATTACAGTTCATTTCCTTTCCGTCATTTTCATTGGTCCCTCGCCGTAGATTCCAGTTCCTATTAGTTTGTTTACATTTTTTCTTCTTCCTGTCATTCATATATTTTCGTAGTTCGTAGTTTAGTTCTTATTACATGTTAACCCGTAGCAAGAGCAAAATGATGTCGGATAATCCCGACACCCAATTAGAGCATCCGCAGGCTCACAGCTCCGTATCGGCTGGGCATCGAGCGCCCAGCGCGCACACGGCTCATACAAACTCGTCGCGGTCGTCTGCAACTGGAAAAGCACAAAAAGCTGCAGTTGAAGCACAAGCTCTACGTCGCCGCCTCGAGCGAGAGCAGGAGCTCGCCGCCCATGAACGCGACCGCGAGCAGGTGCTTGCCCAGCGGGAGCGCGAACGTGAGCAGGCGCTCGCTGCACAGGAGCGCGAACGTGAACGGCGTATCGCGGAGCTACAACATCAGGTGGAGGAGCGCGAGCTGCAAGCCGAGCTCACAGCTATCGACGCCGATGCCGAAAGCAGCCGCGCCGGCAGTCGCGCCGTCAGTCGCGCAAGCCATCGCAGCTTTTCTCGGGTGAGCGTAGATAGAACCGAAAAATGGATAGAAACTCACAGAATTGACAATTATGTTAATAGAGACACCCCCGCAGCAGGATATGAACAAAATTGTTCCGTTCCAGCTCCCGGCCACGCGGCACCTCCGCCGGCCATGAGAGCATCTGCATTCCCTATTAACTCCTCTCTCATCTGTCAACCGCAAGTCGGAAATGCCACCAAAGCGTCCGAGGCGGCCGGCCGTACGCCCCCGCTCTTTCCAACGGACATTGGCCAACCTATCCTCTTGCAAGCTGTAGCTGACACCGCAGCAGCAGCGAAAGCTCTCGCTTCAGCCTCTGGTGTAAAAAAAATGGAATTACCTCCATTTTTTG
Organism: Thaumatotibia leucotreta; assembly: GCA_025490895.1. NCBI lineage: Eukaryota > Metazoa > Arthropoda > Insecta > Lepidoptera > Tortricidae > Thaumatotibia > Thaumatotibia leucotreta. Next base: position 47,171 of record JALPQI010031246.1, read on the forward strand.
GTAACACATTACATTGGTTACATTTTAAACGTACCTACAATGTTACAAAAGATAATTTTTCTCCCTTAGATAATATTAATCGACTTCACAATGCGCTCCGCGGGCCCGCACGTGAAGCTGTAGCGGCGCTGATGATGTCTACGGAGGATCCGGAGGAGATCATGCGCGCTCTCGAAGAGAACTTCGCGCGTCCCGAACTGATCGTCTTCAAGGAGGTCCATGCATTGAAAAATCTTCCAAGACTCGGTAACGATTTAAAAGAATTAGGAATCCTCTCTAACAAGGTACGCAATTCTATTTCTACGATTAAGTTACTGGACCATTTAGAGTATTTACTCACCCGAATTGTTCCACGCGGTACTCGGGAAACTTAACCCTACTATGAAAATACGGTGGACAGATTTCGCCACGCAATATGGGACAGGGCGCCCGAAACTCGAAATACTTTCTGATTTTTTGAGGCGCGAGTTAGATCAACACGTTCGTTTTGGCTTATCACCCGAACTTAGCGCTACACACTTACAATATAATATCCCTGTTGAAAAATATTCAAAACGCGAAAACGTTCATAGTGCTGTTATGTCAAAACAAACAAAAGGCGTATTTTCACAAAAAAAAACAAGTTTGCATATTTTGCAATGGTGATCACAAATTAAAAGATTGTTCGAAATTCATATCTCTATCTGTCGACGAACGATGGCAATGGCTACGTGAATCAAAAGTTTGCTATAGGTGCTTAAGGGCTAGTCCACACGAGTGGAATACGTGCCGAGTGAACCCATGCGGCGTCGATGGATGTACTTTCCGCCATAATGCGCTTCTTCACCGGCAGCCATCGACTCCGCTTGTCAACATTATTGATGACCAGCAAATTGAAAACGATATTGATAACGTTGATAACATAGTACTACCAAATGATAGTGACAATATAAATAATACTTCAAGCACCTCCTCATATCCACCGACAATTGAAAAAGTGATAGTGTCCAATACCTCTACTGCCCTACAGAAAAATATTTCAACCCTCAAACCGCGCGCCCATTTGAAGATAGTACCTGTCACTGTCTCCGGCCCTACTGGTTCCTGTAATGTGTATGCTTTTCTTGACGACGGAAGCACGGCGACGCTTATAGATTCCGATATTGCCGCACGTATAGGGGCAACTGGGCCAAAACAGAACATTACTGTGAATGGTGTATGTGGTCTTCAATGTCAAACTCTTGTGTCATATGTTGATTTTGAAATTAAGGGGAGGTACACACAATCAAAGTTTTTAATAAGGAATGCCAGACGTGTAGACTCCTTAGGTTTGCGACCACAGTCAGTCAATCGTGAAAATATTGAGTCATATTCACATTTAGCTGACTTGGTCGTCGTTTTAACGTATGAACATGCTAAGCCGACCATTTTGATAGGTTCCGAACATTGGTATTTGGCAATAGCTCGCGGCGTTCGTGTTGGTGGCATCAACGACCCAGCCGCCGTATTGACGGCACTTGGTTGGACGTTGTACGGCGTTGTCTCTAGCGAAACTAAGTTGGTAGAATTTATCAATCACGGCGAATTCGTTGATTACACACAAAACAATAAAATGTGCGATATTTCTAGCGAAATTAATTTTTCCGAATTCATTAATCATACACATACGAACATAATCGATGACGACAACCTAGAGCTCCTTATCAAAGAGCAATACAAGCTTGACTCTATAGGGATAACTAAAACTGAAACGTTACATAGCAAACAAGATCAGCGGGCAGTTCATATTTTGGAAACAACCGCTAAACGACTGCCTACTGGTCGATTTGAGGTCGGTATGCCATGGCGTGATGATATACAACGTGTTCCTGATAGTTACCCACAAGCTATGTCACGTTTCCTAAGCTTGGAACGACGTATGTGCAAGGAGGTTGAGTTCGCTAAGGCATACACTGATTTCGTAAATAACATGATCGCCAAAGGTTATGCGGAAGAATGTGCACCGAACGATTACTACGCGCATTGGAACAAAAAATCGGACCACATACGGCTGTACCTTCCACATTTTGGCGTATATCATCCTCAAAAACAAAAGGTTAGAGTAGTCCATGACGCGGCAGCCAAAAATGAAGGAGTGAGCCTAAACTCCTTACTACTCTCGGGTCCTGATCTACTCCAACCTCTATTAAGGGTACTGTTTCGTTTCCGTGAAGGGCGTGTCGGTATGACAGCAGATATCAAAGAGATGTTCCCCCAAATTCGGGTTAGAAAACAGGACAGAGACGCTCTTCGATATCTGTGGAGACCCGATAAAACTCATGCCATAAAGGAGTATAGAATGACATCCGTAATTTTTGGCGCCTGCTGTAGCCCCTTCATCGCGCAATTTATAAAAAACAAAAACGCACTTGAGCATGAACGTATTTATGCGAAAGCCGCCGATGCGATTTTGTTCAGTCACTATATGGACGACTACATAGATTCACATGATGACATTGACGAAGCAGCTCAATTGGCAGCAGATATTATAACGGTGCACAGCGCGGCCTGCTTTGAGATGCGAGGATGGATTTCCAATGAGCGACTGGCTTTGAACCTGGTTCCTACTGATCTCAAAGCACCTCAGCCGTTGGAAGTCGATCTTGGAGAATCTGTAAAAAGTATTAGAGCCCTGGGCATAATGTGGGACCCTAACTCAGTTCTTTAGGGTTTCGCACAGGCCTGATCAGTACTGCCCCGAGCTCACTTACAAAGCGCAAGGTTCTATCACATGTCATGCGAGTTTACGACCCATTAGGTCTTTTAGGACCTATAGTTGTTAAAGGACGAATTTTATTTCAACAAACGTGGCGAACTAAAATTGACTGGGATACCGAACTCCCGCAAGTAGAGGCATCAAAGTGGTTTGAGTGGTTTCGAGACCTTGTAAATATTTCTTCCTTAACCTCCTGCCTACATCTGTCCTACCCAATGGACATAAGAGACAATATTTTTTATAACTCTATGTCAATTAGACAAATTTCCAATTTGATTTGGCAAATTTTGACGTAATGTAGGCACGAGGTTAAAGATACCACGTTGGTACTCATACGCAAAAGGCTCGGAGCCTACCTATCGAGAATTACACGTCTTTGCAGATGCAAGCGAGCTTGCCTACGCTTGTGTTGCCTATTGGCGTTTAGTATATTCCGACGGCAGTATCAAGCTCGCTCTCATCACAAGCAAAGCGAGAGTCTCACCTTTGAAACCAATGTCAATACCTCGCTTGGAACTTCAAGGCGCTTTGATAGCCTCCCGAATCGCGCTCGTTATTAAGGACAGCCATCGCAAAAAACCAGTACGAACATACTTCTGGACGGATTCGATGACTGTTCTTCGATGGCTGCGCAGTGACGCGCGAGCCTTTAAGCCCTTCGTTGCCCATCGCCTTGGTGAAATTATGGAAAACTCGTCGGTAAAAGATTAGCGCTGGGTTCCGACAGACTTAAATGTGGCTGATGATACAACTAGACTTCGTCCAATAAACCTAGATCCTTTGCATAGATGGTTTTGTGGCCCATCTTTTCTTCTTAAGTCCCCAGAGGACTGGCCTACTGAGCCACTTAATGTCGCACCAATTCGCAATGAACTTAAATGTCATCCGAACGAATTGGTGGGACTAACCTCAATAAGTTCAGTTTTGCCAACTCCAGTCACTGCAAATTTCGAACACTTTAGTAATTGGATTCGTTTGCTCCGTGCCACAGCCCGGGTATTTCAAGCTGCGGCAACATTTAGCATCATTTTGGCTACCATTCGAAATTCCAAATTAACTAGCAGAGCGGTTCGCTCTCGCTCACACAGCTCATCAACGTCAACCACTCTCACGCCCTTGAATGCCGATTCAATAAAAGCCGCTGAAAGGCACATCTTACAGAGAATTCAACTTGAAAGTTTCCCTCAAGAAATTAATTGTATTTTTAATTCAAAACCTATTCCTTGAAACAGCCGCCTCATCAAACTATCACCCGTCTTGGGAGAAGATAAGCTATTACACTTGGCTGGAAGGATAAAAGGCGCAGAAGGCGTCGATCCTGAATCACGATTCCCGGTGTTACTTGATGGCCGCCACCCAGCAGCGCAGTTATTGGTGCAACATTATCACCGAAAAGCAGGTCACGCCAATAATGAATACGTTATAAACGAATTGAGACAAAAGTTCTGGCTTTTACGACTTCGAGACACAGTCAGATCAGTGGCACATAAATGCCTTATTTGCAAGATTCGCAAAACGATGCCTATGAACCCAGCTACCGGAGACCTACCACCGCAAAGACTGGCTCACCACCAACGAGCATTCACATTCACCGGTTTAGATTACTTTGGCCCCGTCAATATCACTGTTGGACGTCGGCATGAAAAGCGGTATGTGGCTCTTTATACATGCCTCACAACAAGAGCCTTACACCTTGAGTTGGTTCATAATCTCTCATCAGACTCCGCCATAATGAGTTTGAGGCGTTTTGTTGCCCGACGAGGAATCCCGAACACCATTTATTCAGACAATGGGACTGCGTTTGTCGGTGCGAACCGCATTTTACGTGAGTTTTACTCAGACCACGTCCAAGAAGAAGCTGCAACCAACGGTATTAAATGGAGCTTTATTCCTGCTGCAGCGCCTACGTTTGGTGGTTGTTGGGAGCGTCTTGTGAGAACGGTAAAAGTGGCACTGAAGGCCACACTTAATGAAAGATTTCCTAAGGAGGAAACACTGATAACGCTACTGATGGAAGCTGAAGCAATTGCGAATTCTCGCCCACTTACGCATGTCTCCACAGACCCTGATGACCCAACTACCCTTACACCTTTTCATTTTCTCATTGGAACCTCATCAAATCAATCCCTACCACCAGTCATAGAAGACCACGACCTGTTCGGGCGTTCGGAGTGGAAGAAAGCTATAAGGTTGTCAGATCACTTCTGGAAGCGCTGGGTTCGCGAAGTGTTGCCAACCATGCAAACACGGACGAACGGGAGAGGGGATCGTGGACAGGAACTCCAAATAGGAGATGTAGTCATAATAGTCGACGACTCGCTGCCCCGAGGAACATGGCCACGAGGTCGAGTAACTAAGATGTTCCCTGGAAAAGACGGTGTTAACAGGGTGGTAGACGTTGTAACAGCTGGGGGGACGTTGCGCAGGCCCCTTAGGAAAATAATTAGGATTAGCAATTAAGAAACTACCCCTATTTGATGTTAGTTTGTGCATAGCTGCACGAGGGGCAGGATGTTGCAGACTCTTTGGTAAATATTCGGACTTTATTTCAAATTCAAAATTTATAGTTTTCGTAGTTCCTTATAAAAACTGTCAGTATAAAAGTGGTGTCAACAGTGAGAGCAAGATTTGTATTTTTAGTGAATAATTTTGTGAGTTTTGGTTATTTATTAAACATTCAGGTAAATATTATATTTGTTTCTTTGTGAATCACGTTTTATGTTCGGCAGAAGTAAAAGGTTTTAAAAGATATTCCTTTTGTATTCGCTCAAAGAAAAAAAATAATATGTCGCCCTTTTTCATTGCCAAAAAATTTTTACACAAAATTTAATTTCGTAACACAAAAATTATGGCTTTAACCGACTTATAAAAAAGGAGGAGGTTCTTAATTCAACTGACTTTTTTTTGTTGTAGGTACAGTACCTGTACCTATGTTGCCTGATATCTCCGAGAATCGTGAACCGATTTAAAAATGTCTGTTTGTGATCGAACGTGTTAACGTGTATAACCCCGAGATGGTCCCGTTGGCACCAAGTTGGAGTCTGATGATAGAATCTTGGAGAAATCGAGGGACCTCTTCAAATATTATAGGTACATTATGGTGCTTTTGGTAATTTTCAATCATTTACAAGAATTTGCATTCAGAAAGTAGGATTTGAGGAAACCAATGATGGAAACAAATCGGGGATCTTGGAGAAATCTGTTGAAGTCGATTTTTTATTTTTTTTATTTGGTTATTATATTTATTTAACTTGCACGCTTGTTTCAAAGCTGTGTTTGAAAGTTGCTTGAAAGAAATAAAATGAACTAAGTATTATTACTGTTTGCCGACCCGAATAGTTGTATACATTACATAGGATATATTAATAATATTAATTCAGAGAATTTTGATTGGATGACTCAATTGTGACATAAAGTTTAACTATAATAATGTGCGAATGCGAATACTACGATTATTATTTTGTATTTTTGAGGCATTATCCTGGTAAGTAATATATTAATAAAACTTGTATAATTAGGGATTTCCAGCGACTGCATATTGGTATAATGAGTCATAAAATATAGACCGATGGGTATAAAGTTTTCTACAAAATATTACATTTTCACTTTGAGACCGTTTTAATATACAAGAGTCGTGTCAAGGTACCTTTCCATGTGCACTAACACATACAGTGTGTTACCATGACCCGGGCTTTTACGAAATTGGGTAATATACGCACTACTAGCAATCGTTTTCAAGTATTATCATTTGACAAATATTAAAATTGACCGTGCAATGAAGTTTATTTCCTCCGAACGATCAATGTAATGTGTGTGTGTAGGTACTGCTTAGTTGTCAAACGTTGCGAGTGGCTGCGATCTGTCATTGTCAAGTGCAAATTAACGATTCATTTTGAAGTACATTGCTTCTCAATTAACTTTTCTTAGAATGTTAATTATTTATAAAATTAGAATTTTGAATCAAATAATGCTCACGAAAGTGCTCAAGTGGAGACCACGGCTAGGCAAACGCAGCGTAGGACGTTCACCCACAAAATGGACAGACGACCTTATGGAGGTCGCCGGAACACGCTGGATACAGGTCGCATCTAACCGGTATATGTGGAGGTCCAGAGGGGAGGCCTATGTTCAGCAGTGGACGTCTTATGACTGAGATGATGATGAATGCTCACGGTTTGGCTTATAATCTGCATCGCAATCGTCGGTTTCGATGGTAACACACTGTATCATACTCGTATAAACATGAACATCTAACGCGAGTTCAAAAATGTGGGGGTGTGTGGGGTCAACGACCGCAGTGGGTAAGTGTACGCAATCACATACAGGGTGAAATCTTTTACATGATACAAAATTATATTTTCTGGATGTACTCATGATTGCGATCGACTTTTACTATGGGACTTATATCGAATTCGGCAGAATTTTTTTTTAACTACAGTCGAGTGCAATAATATGTATACACATTTGAAAGAGATCAGTATCGATAATTGTATACATATAATGACAACTCGATTGTAACTAGCGACAGCTGGTTTCACAATTTGTATGTAGATTTTGTGATAACTTTTTCAAAGATGGTTATAAAAATAGTACGTTTATCGCTTAACTTGGTCAAAAATTATCAATTCATTTAAAATTTTAGGTATTTTGGCCGAAAACACCAAAAAATTAATAAAAAAAAAATAGTCAGTCTTCGTCAAAGACAATAATGGCTTAAATGGTTCGAAATTATCTATACCTACTTACTTCACCTTAAATGTATATAATAGATACTTAAATACATAGACAACCATAACCAAGGAACCAATATTTGTTATAAATAAATACACAAATAATAACCTCGCCAGGATTCGAACCCGGAACCTCCAGCTTTGTAGGCAGGGTCATCAACTAGGCTTCGGAGGCAGACAAACGGGGGTTACGGGGTGTTACGGGTTAGACAAGTTTTACAATAGATACCTACACAAATGTAAAAAAAAGACGTGGCCTACCACATCTATATTTTCTTAAACTTTATTTTATAGGCGGTAAAACGTTAATATTTTTTTTATTTACCAAAACAAAATCTAAACAAATATCGGCGTTCATATTTTTTATTTGTTGCAAATATGTTCTAGTGACCCTTAAAGGTGCATGCAGACTAAAAGAGCATTCGCTGTTCTATCCCCCACTCTACGAAATCAACGAATCACGTTTCGTGTAACGATCGAATTTCGTAGGGTAGGGGGATAGAACAGCGACTGCTCTTTTGGTCTGCATGCACCTTAATGTAAAATCAAACTACCGTTTCCATACAACATATTTATTTAGTTAGTTTTCTGTTTGTTGTGCAGATAAAGGGCGATTAGACCAACGCAGAGAATCGCCACAAGCACCCCGAGCACCGTCAGAATAATGGCGGCCGTAGACATTCCTGCCCCACTGAAAAAAAATAGTACATTGTGCATCTATAGCCTATAACGTATTTCAATTCCAATGTACGTCAAAAAAAATACCAAAGATGGCAAAATGTCACAGTGACACGTGTTATCGTCATTGTAACATTTGTACGGTTTCAGAAAAAAACAACCCTAACCAGTTTTCCTAAAAAATTAATCACACATTACAAAACTATTAATTGGCATCAAATGTTGTTAAATGCTGAGTTATTGCCATTGTAATTTAAACTTTTCTCCGATAAAACAATTAAATTAAATATCTTTTTTTGCGACAAGTATTTAAATAAGATTTTTTAATTAAGAAGTAGATTTAAATGTTTTCTTTAACAATATAGATAAAATAAGCCTATAACATTTACAGAAGTGAAAATTTACCGAACCACCTAATATTTCATTCTAATGGCAATACTTTTTGACAAGTATTGGAATGTAAATAGGTTTTCAGGTATAGTATGCCTCTTACCGACCGTGATGCATACAATGTTTTTCATCACACTTGCGGACAAAAAAATAAGTTATGAGACAAAATATATTTTTTAGAAAACTGAAATTCCCTAGTAATTTCACTTTTCTATTACTCCCGCGATGCATGCAAGCAGTGGCGCGCTTATACAGCAAGTGTGATGAAATAGTACATTGTGCATTTAGGGAGGTAAGGACGGTATTATTAATAAAGGTCTCAGCGGAAAGCGCTCGACATGTTTCGACCCATCAATAGGGTCGTCGTACGGAGCAACCTCGGTCAAAGCCAGATGTGTACTAGAGTAGTTTACTGGAGAGTAAAGGGCTTTGACCGAAGCAATCATCGACTTAAATTTCGTAAGTAGCCCGGTTCGATAATATTTTAATAAATACTCTATAACAATAAATATATTTATATACTTACGTCAAGGCCTCCTTGTTACCCGTATTCTTGACAAACCTGTAAAAAATATTATTATTAATATGTAATTTTACATACACCTACCTCAACAACAACTCTTAAAAGATTACTGCGTAGTCCGTCTGTCTGTCTATCTCTGGGCTGATTTTTCAACCTCTAGATATATATATATATTTATTGGTTTAATCTAACACTATCCTTTCCTTAAGTTATGGGGCAAAAAAGGAAAGCTAACCTTTATTTGACAGATAAAGGGGTTTGAAACATCAGCCCTAAGTTATACTTGTAAAAGTTTTGTTTGGAAATAAGAAACTAGCTTACAGCAACGTGAAGTACATAGTAGAATCCTCTTATAAATATGGTACGACGTTCTTATTACACAGAATTACAGCTTATTTATCCTTTATCTGTACTCGGAATTTCTACTATAAACGATTCTGTATATAGCTTTTCGTACTTCGCGTAGGGGATTTTTCGTGGGTTAATACACGTGGTGGGCACCTAGTTCCTTCCACGGCAATTTTTTAGCTTTATCTTTTCACCCGGGGGTATTACGATCCTCAGCAAAGAGGAAATCGACGCGAGAAGGAACGCATACTCTTACAGCTAAAAGTACAGCTTTACTTTTAGCTGCAAGAGTATGCGATATGAGATATCTAATTTCTGCATTAGAATGAGTTTAATGGTATAGGTGATACATACCCCGCGTGTGTGCATAAATCATCTGTTGACATAGACAATCTGAAAAAAAGTATCGTTTTAAGTGTATAATTTAGCAATAGAGCATTAAGCATTCCATATTCTGTGTCGAAATTGAATAAACTTATATTCACTAAACGGACGTTAACGTTGTTAAAAATGTAGTATACCTATGTCGTTAAGAAATAGCTATTTTTATAAGAAAATATCTAGAACTATGCCCGAAACGTCATGATAATATTGCACGTAAGTTTTCGCGATTAAGAGCCGCGTGTCGTTAAAATATGAGAAAACTAGAAGGACTAAAAGGCAAGTTTGATATAATTTTAAGGGAATAAATAAAATATTTTCGTTGAAGCACCAGGCTGCTTGCCATGGGGCTAGGTAGAAATTGTCTAAGAATAAGAGTCCGCTGTATGCGGGTGGCACAGGACCGGTTTTTGTGGCAATTTTTGGGGGAGGCCTATATTCAGCAGTGGACGTCTTTCGGCTGATATAATGATGATGATGATGAAGTAATGATAATTCTCTTTCGGCAACGAAAATTCAAGTGTGTGATTCAAAAATCACTCCCCAATTTAATTAGAAACGAAAGACAAACTCAACTTACTTATCATTATTTAAACTCGTTGAAATGGAATCGTCGCTGACAGCAGTAGATACCTGAAAGTAACATTTCCTTTATAAAGTTCGAACGAAAATACGATCCCATGAGTTACTCAAAGCATGCCTGCCTTGATAAATAATTTATGACCGGTCAAATGTAACTAAAAATAAAAATAAATATTTTAGCCTATATAATGTCCCACTGCTGGGCACAGGCCTCCTCTCATATATAAGAGGGATTGGGCTATAGTCCCCACGCTGGCCCTAAGCGGGTTGGGAACTTCACATACTCCTTTGAATTTCTTGGCGGATGTATGCAGGTTTCCTCACGATGTTTTTCCTTCACCGAAAGTTAATGATAAATAACTATGGTGGTGTAACTATGGCTGCATTATTTAAATGTAAAAGAAAATTGAATAAAAAGCATGTGATGCAGAGAACACTGTTTTTAAAACTGAGCATAGTTTGATAATCATGATTGTCAGCCTCCGTGGCCTAGTTGGTAGTGATCCTGCTTCGAAACTGGAGCTTCCGGATTCGAATCCGAGTGCATTATTTGTAGATTTATTTATCACAAATATATTTGTTCCCTGGTCTTGGTTGTCTTATGTATTTAAGTATCTATATATTATAAATATCGTTGCTTGGTACCTACACACATCACAAATCTTAATTTGTGTAGGATATCCTATCCCAAGATATTTATTTATTTATGATGATCTAACATTTTGCCAGTAACTAGATTTAATACGGATTATTGGCCGTGTGGTGACGGCAGAAAGAATACATTTGTCACCACCCCAAATCCTCCTGCGGGTGTCGTAAGAGTCGACTAAGAGATTGAAGTGTCACTGACCATACTTGATTAAAGATTGATGATGGGCAGCAGCGTCATCATAGTGGACCCATTACTGCGATCGCCAATCCGCTTACCCAGCGTGGCGATTGTGGGCATTTACCTCCTAATGCGTATATACGCATAGTTAATAGGAGAGGCCTACGTCCAGCAGTGGACTATCATAGGCTGATGATGATGATGATGAGATTTAATACTAAAGATATCATTACAGTCCAGGTGCCAAAAACATATTTGACACGACTTTATTGCAGTTACATTAAGGACGTGTAAACATATTTTTGGCACTAAACCGCTTTGTTTGTTACTAAACCGCTCATATTTAATCGAAAAATTCAAAAACCACTTAATAATAATGTTAATTTAAGTTACCTATAACTTAGAAGTCCTAGAATATGTGTCAAAAATGTAAAATAAACTTACCAAAATTGCAAAAGCAGATATGAACAGGTAACTCGTATACATGATGAAGAAAAACAATACAATTCTTAATTAATAGGACTATAGAACACAACCACTATGTTGAATATTGAACAAGGTAATAAAGGGATTTTCCTGTAAGGTAGGTAATACTTATAATTAACTACATAGTTCGCAGCTTAGAGGAAACGGACATCCTTTTATATCTAAAAACAAATTATTAGTCTCCGGCAAAAGTATTAGGTACTCTTATCGTTACTTTAGTACCTAGTCCTATTCCATATGGCGTTATATGTTGAAGATTCGTATGATACTCGTAGTATTAGCTTAACACTTGTATTAATGTACCTATATCGATTTGTAGATGAACTACTGAGCATTTGTATTTGAAGTTATAAGTAACATTCTTAAGGTGAACCTTATTCCTTTGCGATTAGGTTTAGGATTGTCAAATGATAACAGCACGAGAATCGAAATAAATCAAATCACACACACTAAATTGCCTTTGCAATTCCATGCATTTATCTGTAACTTATGTTAATTAGCACTACAAATATACCACGAAATATCAGTGACGTAGGTACTAAATAGCTATCGCTACTAATTAGAAATTAGTTACTTAGTGTCGCTAAGAGAGGGCGTGACGTGGTTGGTGTAGCAAGCATTTAAAAATACAATTGATATAAGTTACATAAACAAACATCCTGTATTTACAATCCCCATATAAATATTCAATAGCAGTGTAGTGACGATAGTAAGAATACATTTGTCACCACCCCAACCCTTCCCGTGGGTGTCTTAATAGTCGACTAAGGGATTGAAGTGTCACTGGCTATTCTTTGATCGAACATTGATGATGGGCAGCATACCGTCAAAGTGGATTCATTACTGCGATCGCGAATACACTTGCCCAATGTCGAGATTATGGGCATTTACCTCCTAATGCATCTATACGCATTGTTAATAGGAGAGGCCTACGTCCAGCAATGGACTATCATAGGCTGATGATATGTGATTTACGATCCCGCTGACGTATAAAGAAGGACAGCTCAATTTATTTGAGATATATATTTTATTCCGTTTTGGTACAGACCCACAGTCTGACAGAAGTGACTTAAATTAGATAGATGGAGGCAGGGGATCAAAGTAAAAAGATTTCAATTATATTTCTTTAATTAAATAAAAAACAATGGATTGTCTGTGTTTTGTTTAATTATTATTACTTACATAAACAAAACTGCACTCGACTAATCGTCTAAACATTTTCTAAATTAATGTTTCTACAATTTACCTATACAGGGTGTAACAAACACAATGATCCATTTAATAACACACTCAGTAGTGCTTTTCACGAGATTGTCGGGTACGTGACACCGTTCTTCGCGTATATCTAAAGGTGCATTCAGACCAAACGAGCATTCACTGTTCTATCCCCCACTCTACGAAATCAACGAATCACGTTTTGCGTAACGATCGAATTTCGATGAATGTGAATGAACGAATCTGAATGCACCTTTAGAAAGGTTACGAATACAATTTTTGGTTTATCTTAACTTTATAACTTAGTGTTTGTATTTATAGAGAATTCTCGCACTTTCCATATATTTGTCATGGCCGTTACGTTACCGACAAAGTAGACTTTTTCGTGGAATGCACCAGTATCATATCCACTAAATTGCTTCATGCAACTGTGGTTGCGAGCTGTTAATCTTATTTGTATGTAAAATAAGAATGGTTGTCAAATACAAAGCAAATGAGTGGCTATCATATACTCATTAGGAAAAAGTGGAAGAAGATAATTCTGTATAGAGAATTGGTCTGTTTTGAAAACCAAATCCATAAAAAAATATGGTGATAAAAGGTATTCTCCCACTATTTCCTAATCAGAACACGATACTAAACGAATGATTCCTTTTTACGGTAAAGGTACATTCAGACCAAACGAACATTCACGATTCTATCCCCCCAATCTACGAAATTCGATCGTTACACAGAACGTGATTCGTTGATTTCGTAGAGCGGGGAATAGAATAGCGAATGCACGTTTGGTCTGGATGCACCTTAATACGGCGGCTTACACATTTCACGGTGTAAATATTATACCTATTTATGACATTGAGTTGGTATTTCTAGGAGTTACCTAGTCATGTTTTAAAAGTCTGAATAAGTCAAACCCGTACAAAATTATGTGATGAGTATTTTACATAAATTATGCAATGACAAAATACTTGTAATAAATAATGACGATGAGTTATAGTCTAATGACATTTTTTTGACTAGGCCAATACAGTTAAATAAGAAATTAAAGTATTTTTCTAACAATCTTGACAAGTAAACGTAGTCATGTCCATATTATTGCGAAAAATGACGCACATTTTTTTCCGATCTCTGGTTATAACAAAAACAATTGAAAGAGACATATTTTAAAAGGCCATAGTCGGATTTTCATAGTAAGTCAGCCTTTAAATCAACCAGACTCTAGTATTTTTTTGTGAGTACCTCTTATGGTGAAGAATATTTCTGCTGAGTATCAACGTCCTATCGGTGACAGTTTTTGACTTATGATTTTTTTTAGTTTTTTCTTTAATGTGTTGTATCTCAGGATGTATAAAAGCGAATTGCTTCAAATTTAGAAATAATGTTCTTTATTTAGATATGCATCGAATTTAAAAAAATGAATATCGATTGTCGTATAAAAAAAAGAAAAAAAAAGACCAAAAAATTTTTCATATTTTTTTTTGTGTACCTATGAAGTAGTGACACCTCTATTTTCTTTTTCTAATTATAGACCATACATTGGCCTACTAGTTGCCTAAGTATCAAAATTTTCCAAGCGGTACTTCTTACCAAAAATCGGCAATATGTGTGGTCAAGTTCTGCATTCAATCGGTGTTTTTCAATGTAGTATACAAACTCTTCATTTATATTTGAGTTTTCTTATCAGGTTATCTTATTTAAGAGTAAATGCTAATGACAACTTAATGTCATCATGATGCAAGCTGTTTATTTCATTATTAATCGGCCGTTTATTATTTTAACTAGCGTAATTCGATATTATTTATGAGATATTCATTAAAAATAATATATTGTAGTTAAATATTATCGAGATACGCTAGTTGAAATGGTAAACGGCCGATTAATAATGAAATAAACAGCTTGCATCATGATGACATTAAGTTGTCATTAGCATTTACTCTTAAATAAGATAACCTGATAAGAAAACTCAAATATAAATGAAGAGTTTGTATACTACATTGAAAAACACCGATTGAATGCAGAACTTGACCACACATATTGCCGATTTTTGGTAAGAAGTACCGCTTGGAAAATTTTGATACTTAGGCAACTAGTAGGCCAATGTATGGTCTATAATTAGAAAAAGAAAATAGAGGTGTCACTACTTCATAGGTACACAAAAAAAAATATGAAAAATTTTTTGGTCTTTTTTTTTCTTTTTTTTATACGACAATCTATATTCATTTTTTTTAATTCGATGCATATCTAAATAAAGAACATTATTTCAAAATTTGAAGCAATTCGCTTTTATACATCCTGAGATACAACACATTAAAGAAAAAACTAAAAAAAATCATAAGTCAAAAACTGTCACCGATAGGACGTTGATACTCAGCAGAAATATTCTTCACCATAAGAGGTACTCACAAAAAAATACTAGAGTCTGGTTGATTTAAAGGCTGACTTACTATGAAAATCCGACTATGGCCTTTCTTACAAAATCGGCCAAATCACGTAAGGTGGGGTAAAACGAAACGGTTTTCAGAATGGGGAAAGACAGAAAGTCGTCCCTCTGGCACAGCGTCTAAATGTTACATTTTACCCCATTCAAAAAACCGTCTAATCTATATCTTATATTCGAGCTCTTTTTCAAAATGACCTGATCTGATGATCTTAAACTTTCAACAGCAAACTATTTTTCAGAGATTCTATCATATTTTTGTTCACTCTGAAACCAATTCATAATACTTATATTGTTTTTAAACTATAACACAATACTCGCAGTTAGTATAATTCTTGCTATTTTTTCTGATAGTCACATTCACATTTTAGTTTTCAAAATTCTGTTTATTATTTATAGAAAAAATATATTATGTTTAGTATTCAGTACATCATGGAAAACCATTCCCAGGGTTCCAATTTTGGGAACATATCTTGTAAATCTTATTATCGTTCCTTTCTATCAAAATCCTTCATTATTATGGTTGGTACTAGTAATCTTTGGCATTTAAATCATTCTCATTCGGCAAACAATGTTGATCCCTTTCTTCGTAAATCGGAGCCGAAATGAGTATTAGCATATGAGTAAACTTTATGACCGACAAAAAATAAATCCTCCAAAGTGAATTTCAAAGTTTGCGATATTAGCCCAGACTCCTATTTTAAAGACAAACGGGTCTTAATCGCGTAAATTTACGTTTAATTATATATCCTGACGTTTCGGACATGACGTTATATAATTAAACGTTACGATTAAGACCCGTTTGTCTTTAAAATATGAGTGATAATCGTGAAAGTTTAAAACAATGTATACCTAGCCCAGACTCCGTTTAGTGTAACATAAGGGTGCTTAGACAAGTTGCCAATCGCTAGCGCTTAATCGTCAATCGTAAACGAAAGGCAGCTAACTGTCTTTGTCGCACTAATATGAAAGAGTGACAGAGCGAAAACTACGATACGCTACTAAGCGTTAGCGACTGGCAACTTGGCTAAGCATCCAGAAACCTAGGCATTTTACATACGTACAATAGAACCGTGAAAGAGCCTTAAACAACATTGGTGCC
The DNA here is from genome assembly GCA_025490895.1 of Thaumatotibia leucotreta. Lineage (NCBI taxonomy): Eukaryota > Metazoa > Arthropoda > Insecta > Lepidoptera > Tortricidae > Thaumatotibia > Thaumatotibia leucotreta. The sequence goes on from JALPQI010031246.1 coordinate 63,606, forward strand.
TTTGTCTAAAAGAGTGTCACTGGTTTCTTCTTCTTCGATGGATTCGTTCTCGTTCTTTCGGAACAACGTGTTGGGAGCGATATACGCTACGCTGTCGTATTGCCCTGAAAGTTTATAGAAATGCTATAATATGGAGCAATGTTATGGATGATTACTAATACATCTGATCACAAGGACCCCCAGGGCCTCTTTCACCATCGCCAAATAAAATGTGTCTGTCAGAAAAATGGAGTTTAACCGTTTCATTATATTTATTTACTCAAAGATGCAATAAAATATTGTTGTTATGTACTTTATAATAGGCTGCGAAGTATGAAGTGCTCTTTTTTAATTCCATTCCACATACATTTGTGGCACAGGCATCTTGACATTCTGCCACTATGATGATTGTTGTAATTATTGTAATGTAAAAAAACTTTGATGTTCTTGTTGTCATTTATTTCATTGCATGTTTGAGAAGAGCACTATACCTACCTCGACCAGATAATAATATATGGAGTTGCCCGCCTCAGACCTATCCTGTGTCATCAAACTATATGTCTTCAGCCGGCTACCCCTTTCGTCCCGGCTTCTATAGTAATGTTATGTAGTAGTATTACTTATTCTATGGTAATGTACTATTATAGACGGTCAAAATTATATTAGAAGAAAAGGAAAAACTCTTGTTTTTTCTTATAATTATAAGCGACTTGCTCTAATCAAAGGCCAATTTTTATGATCTGAACAAAATAACAACTGATTCTCAAAAAAATAAACCTTGAGATACATAATAAATAGTCTTCTATATAACTTTCAATGGAAACATCCTTAAAGTGAGTTTCAAATTTCTTTTAACGTTTTCTCAAAAGTACAATACTTAGCATGTGTATCTTTAATCATTTTTGAAAAAAAAAGTACGTGGCTTAGGGTCATTATTTTTTTTGTATCCGATAGCTTATTTAATGCAGATTTAGGATCTATGCGTAACTCAATACCTGCCATAAGGGCCTTTCTGTGATGGAACGTCACAAATAGTCACTTTCATTATAGTTACATGGATTTACCCAGTGGTGAACTGTATCTGTAGCCGTGTGGTGACGGCAGTAAGAATACATTTGTCACCACCCCAATACCTCCTGCGGGTGTCGTAAGAGTTGACTAAGGGATTGAAGTGTCACTGACCATTATTTGATAAATATTGATGATGGGCAGCAGCGTCATCATAGTGAACACGTTACTGCGATCGCCAATCCGCTTGCCCAGCGTGGCGATTATAGGCATTTACCTCCTAATGCGTTTATACGAATAGTAAATAGGAGAGACCTACGTCCAGCAGTGGACTATCATAAGCTGATGATGACGGACTGTGTCTGTGTAAGAAAGATAGCTCACCGTCGTCTACTTTCTTCTCCGGTTGCTTTCTGGAGTAGAGGCGGGTTATGACCACTAGTACTAGAACTATCAGTAGCAGCATCACAGCTCCTCCCACCAACCAGGTTATTTGGATGCTCGCCAGCCTGGAAACATGATAATCAATTATAGGAGCATTCCACGAGAATGTCGCGTACGTAACGCGATTCTTTTAGTACTTCTAAAAATTATAGGAACCCGAGTTCCAGTGTGGTAATATTCCAGTATGCTTAGCACATAATTCTCCTCCTCTTCCCATCCTCTTTTGTTAATATAGCTAGTGAAGGACGGGAGATCTATCTCGCGGCGACATACTGTCGCACCAATCATGTGCATCTGGACTTAACTTACACGTTCACACAGTTTTTTCTAACTTTGAGCATTTAATTTAACGTAGCTACCATAGATTGTATAAGCGTCACCTAAGCGACATTCTCGTGGAATGCGGATTCGTGTGGAGTATTTTGTGAAAGTATTTTTTTTTATTAAATATTCTAGTTATTACTTGTATTTTTCAACCCTTTAACGGGCAAGACTCAAAATCCTGGTTTCAAGCCTCAACGCCATTTTGTAGTAGGAGAAATTCTGTACAAGAAAAAAATACAAAAAGATAGTGTTACAGGGTGGTCGTTATTGAGACCGGTGCCCTCTAAAGGGTTAAGTAGTATATATGTATGGTTATAAATTTAAATATTAGATGTCTCTATGTTCTAGGGTATTTATTATGATGTAATCTGTTATAAGGCTAGGCGTCTTTAATTTAGGCCAAGATTTCCACAAAGGTAGTAATTTCAAATCAATCACAAACTGCCAGAAAAATATACGCAATCAACTAGGTATTCATCAGAAAATCTTTAATGAATAACTTGAGTAATTTCTCTCGATAGATTTTTAAATTAAGTAGTTTATTTTACCGTTTGAATACCAACGACCGATATATTGGCACCGCAGGTTCAACGCCTAAGACCGATATACTAGTAACATGATACTGGCTTTTATTGAAACCGAAGAATGCAATGCAGATTTTTATTCGGACCGTGAACATTATTCGATTCAAAATGCTAATTTTAAAATTAATTAACTTTCTAAGAAAAGTTCGTTGAGAAGCAATGTACTTCGAAATGAATCGTTAATTTGCACTTGACAATGACAGATCGCAGCCACTCGCAACGTTTGACAAAGCAGTACCTACACGCGTTACATTGATCGTTCGGAGGAATGTGTAATTATTTGTCAAATGTTACTCGTAATACTTGTAAACGATTGCTAGTAATGCGTATTATTACCCATTTTCGTGCAAGTCCGGGTCATGGTAACACACTAGTAGTGTATTATTGGTGCAGCTGGATCAGATAAGATCCAGCTGCACCAAAAATACACATTCGAATACTAATTTGAATCGATTCAAGAAGTTATCATTCAAATACACATTTTGTTGGCGTCAATTAAGGCGCCTGATGAAAATGCACATGCAATGCGACCTTTGCAGCTCACCGCCTCTTAGTTATAAGGATCTTTTAATATAATTTTGCATGTCACTCAGTCAGTCACTATTAAATCCACAAGTCACAGCTAACGGACGTCTCCTTATTTTAATCACCCTGAAGTTTTCTGCACCAAATCCCTCACACCCTTGAACACATTTAGTGGAATACTAATTTGAATCGATTCAAGAAGTTATCATTTCAAATACACATTTAGTGGAGAACTAATTTGAATCGATTCAAGAAGTTATCATTCAAATACACATTTAGTGGAATACTAATTTGAATCGATTCAAGAAGTTATCATTCAAATACACATTTAGTGGAATACTAATTTGAATCGATTCAAGAAGTATTCATTCAAATACACATTTAGTGTCCCGCAAGAAGTCTGTCACGTAAAAATGTATTCAAATAGTGAGGTAGACGAAAGCTATTAAGTTCTGGTTTTAGGACATTTTTACTCCAGAAGTAACATTTATCCATTCGAATATTGTATTTATTTACACCAATGGTACCAAGTCTACGAACCATTTATCTTTTCTGATTACTCGCGCTGATACTCGCAAACCAGTATAATATATACGCATTCGCTTAGATTTTTAATAACAGTTAGTTATTAAAACACCGCAATAGTGTTCAGTGTTCATTAGTTTAACATCGTGACGTCCGTGTAGATGACATTGACACAGTCCATTTTTTATTTATTATTCAGTTGCGTTTTTTATTCAATACTTCAAGTGACTTTAGGTTTGATATCTATGAGGATACTAATAATAGTATTGTGTTTTATATGTCATATATAATATAGAAAAGAAACCACATGTACTTATTCATAAACATACTTTATTTTGTTTAAAAAAAAAACATAGTAAAGAGTGAAACATTTGTTTTAATGTTTATTTTTTACAATAGACAATGGCCAAGATCAATACCTTTTACGTGTACTCTTATCTACATAGTATTTATTTAAGAAGTATATCACTCAAATATCGTGTTATCTTTTACAAATTAGAATTAAGTAGACTTCTGAGACATTGTACCTCTAGTCAATGGTGTACCCATGTGGGGAGTCCGATGACAAACCCTCATCTATCTTATCTATTACTCTACGCGTTAATTCGTAGACTTCGTCTAATATTGTATTTTTCACAACATATTGGGCACATAGCTCAGCATTACATTTACAGATACATTCATAATTCTCGTCTAGTTTGCTACTGTTGTAAATTTCTATTTTTATGACTTTTGTGCCACCATTCCGATGTGGTTTCTTGATAAACGAGTAAACAACGGGTGCTGCTTTCCTCTTGACCCCCGAGGACAGACGTCTTACCCCCGATCCAACTTCACTCTGACTTTGATTTAGAGATGAAGTGAGAGGAACGAAGTTGAACAGGTGTTCTGATGTATCCTGTAATGAATAATTAATTATTAGTTCAATTAATGTCTAACTATTCATCTGAAAGTATTTAGGGGGAGACCAAAAAATCCAATCAAATACCGTAATATAAAAATATACAGTAAGATACAATTATTACAGATAAATGAAATACAATTTAGAGATTTAAGTTCCCCACTATTTATCCATTAGAGATTTACTTTAAATAAATTTAAAAATTATTATACCAATTTTTTATAAGTGCTCTATTTAAATACTATAATGTTTATTAAAAAGGACTTACCGACATATTTTCAGTAGAACTAACTGCTGTTAAAATATTGTATTGAATAAGTTTGTTCACTTATTTTCAGGATTTATATCCGAAAATATCATCGTTATTAGAGTTCAAAATATCATGTATTTTATTGAAATTCGTATATGGAAAGTCATATGGAGTGATTGGCGACTGACAAATATGATACCGTCTGTGTTGATATCCATATACCGCTCGGCGAATCATAATCATAATAAGTTAAATAGAATTGAAGCGTGAAATTGATTCTTAATACATACGGTTAGTCATCAAATTGTATTTACATACGTGTGGATTTACAGAGTGAGCAATAATGCGCTGATGCAAATAAAATATACTAGCTCATATCGTGACTTCGTCTTCTTATTTAAGATTAATAGTATGTTTAAAGCAAAATAAATCCAGAAAAAAGATAGATAAATGAATGTAAATAAATAGCAGCCAAAATCATAACCCACTTCTGCGTTACCGTAGTCGGGTAAAAATCGTGTTTGTTCTTACTTTAACAGATTATATTATATCTAATAATTTTTGTGCAGTTACGGCCATAAATATAATATATTAGCACTTCACATACAGATGTCTGATAAGGTGAAAAATGTATACTTATTTTTGTCGTCGACCGTTCACATATACCATACCTACCTGCCCGCAAATCATAATCATAATCATAATATGTGAAATAAAATAAAACATACCAAATTGAGTCTTAATACATGCGTTTAGTGATCAAATTGTGTTGAAATACGATCGTGTGCATTCGTATTTTGAAGAGTTATTAGTAATAATGCGCTGATGCAAATAAAATATACTAGCTCCTATCCTGACTTTGTCTTCTTTTCTAAGATTACGAGTACTAGATAAACGAACGTATACAATTATAATGAAGTTAGTTGGTACAGTCAAGGGCATTAATATATATATATATATATATATATATATATATATATATATATATACACTTCTCCATACTGATCCTTTACAAATGTGTCTATATATTAATGCACTCGACTGTACGTACCTGCACATTTTGTTTTACATAACTGATGTATTGTTTTCGTTTGTTTGTTGATTAAAGGTAAGTATCTACTCAAAATAATATTGACTAAATATGAAAATAAAATGTTATTATTTATTGATAGGAAGTAAACCCACAGTATGAAGGTAAGCGAAATATAGAGCTTCTACTTTAGGCTAAGTGCTGAATTGCTGATGTGCCTTCGAAACTGTACCTTTTTAATCGCGTCGACAAATTTCATATATGGGAGAGCTCCACGTGAATGTTCACTACTTAAGCCGCCCGATCGGGCCTATTGCTTCATTCCGATAAACAGGAAGCAAGGAAACCCACTCTTCTCTTCCCAACTCCAGCTACAGCACATCATCATCATCATGTAAGTATGAATCAATGTATATGTTAATGTTACTAATAGGTACTAGAATCATCATAAACTCGTAATAACAATTGAAGAGTGTCTTTTTAAATGGGCTTATTTTGTGTGATCACTTAGACAAAGAGCATACTTTGTGTGAAAAAAAAAAACTCATAGAGAAATAACCCCTTTGAAAAGACACTCCTCAATTAATAATTATTTAAATTAAAAAAATGTTAGAGTAATAGAGAATTATAATAATTATATAGAAAGACACGAGTAATTAGCTACTTAGAATTATAACTTAACCTTTCAAACTAATGTACTATCAGCATCACTGTTAACTACACATTTGTAAGCGTTATTGCAATGACATAAGGTCTATCGATGGTTAGTTATGGGTGTTGCTACTTGCTGTTAATACCTACAGTCAGCCAATTTGATTTCTACTTACTGAGACAGTTCTATAGTGATATAAAACTTTGTCTCAGTAACTAACAACGTCGTAGTCCTGTAGAAAGTAATCTAGTAGTTACTATGACAAAATTTTATAGTGTGTGTGTATGCGTGTGTGTGTGTGTGTGTGTGTGCGTGTGTGAATATACTTGATAATATCGTTCTCTTCGAGATCAATGAATACTTAATAATTATTTCTGATTACCTACCTATCTGTTTCTAAATAATACATAATTGGGTTTACCTTAAATTCGTAACTAAAGTATCCGCACTCTATTATTCAAGCTCATGTTTAATGATTGTAAATTTAATAGTAACATATTTATCTGATTTTCAGGTCGAAACGCTCGAATGCCGAAGAATTGTTCCTATCGTCGTCCTCGGAGGATGATTCGCCCCCGCCGCCGCCGCCGCCGCCGCCGAAGGCTGATGAGGGTGACAAAAGGAATAAGAAGAAGTCCAAGCCTTCGACATCGGCGAGCTCGAAGAGGGTGAGAATTGCACCAGCACCAATGAAGCCGCGACACGGCACTGCGGCGGAGCTATTCGGCGCCGACAGTGATGACGAGGGGTTGGAGGCGAACCAAACTTCAGGCGAGGGTAAATTATTATCCTACATTTCACGAAGGCTTGCGAATGGTTTCGCGCGTCAGGCAAATCCAGATAAAAAGGGCACCCACTTTGTTGAGGTTAAAGTTTACAAATGCAGTGATATTGAACAGGTATCGCCAGTGAATCGATGGCGTCATGCCGTAGTCAATATTAAAAACCGAACCGATGATAATACTGAAGCTTGGAGACACTTGGCCAATTTTATTCACGCAACGCGAAAAGAATACCGAACGTGTGTGCCGTCATTTGTTAGTAATTATTATTGATGAATTTTAAACATTGTATCGATTTATTATTATCTTAATGTTAATACATCTGCTATAGAATACCGGAGTAATAAATAAATAAATTATGCTCCTATATTTACAGTATTCATATTGCCTTGCGTGTATAAATTTAGCTGAATGTCTACACCCTGTAGTGTTAGAGTGAATTCTTTTTCGTAATGTATAATTCCAACTATGTATAAATTTATATATATATATATATATATATATATATATATATATATATATATATATATATGAAATACACCCTAACATTGAAGCGTGGAAACATTAAGCTTAATTTATTCACGCAGCGCAAAAGGAATACCACAGATATGGGTTCTCATTTTTAGTTAGCATCTATTATATTACTGATGTTTTAACTCTGTGTTCATTCTTAACTTAAGTACCTATATATTTGTTATAAAATATAAGTTCTTTAACATATCATTTAACAAATAATAATAAATGTATCTTATATTACCTTCAAATAAATTGTAATCTATAAAGTGTGTCATTTTGTTTACAGTGAGATCACATAACCTCCCGTCATCCAGAACTATTTCAATGAAATGTGACAAATGTGGAATTGAATTGCCTAAGAATGAATACAATTATCATTTGAGAACCAATTTACATAAATCGAATTGCATATTGAAAACTGATTTTAATAATATTGAAATTATAGCAACTGCCTTTAAAAACAGAATAGTAACGTATCGTTTGAATCCAATACAAAATGAATACCCCACTCCTGAGACGTTTCTGTGCGATATTCAAAGTAACATTATGAAAGTTGTGGAAATGTCATTACTGAAACATAAATGTATCAAAATAAACTATGAGCTATTCGTTTACTTTACATTACCACATTCAGACAAACAACAATTAAAGTCGTTCAATACAAAATATGATGTTATTTATGGAAACTCGAATATTAATGAGCTGTTTGCAAAAACGATTGAGCATTTGAAAGATAAACTTACTGAATTTGAACACCGTGAATCTGGCTGGTCTTTTGTTGCAATAAGTCATTTAGAAGTCAATGTAAACAAGTATTGTCCGATGCGAGGAGGTACTTACATACCATAAATATAATCGTGAAGTATTTAAGTATAATTTGTTTTTTTATAAGTTAATTTTAAGGCTTCTCTGTATCACTCTCATAAATGCAATAAATTAATTGACTTGTTAAATAATCATTGTTGTTTTTATTTGGTAAAGCACCTATATAAAGCGTTGAAATATCATATTTTCCTCATATTCACAATGAAATTCATTAAGCATACTCAAACTCTGGAAGTAAATAGTATAATAGTAGAAAATGATCGTCACAGAAATACAACACATAGTACATTATTCCCCAATACAATTCGTTGTATAATATGTGGACCCTCAAACTGTGGTAAAACTAATATAATGTTAAATTTACTAATACATGAAAATGGTCTAAAGTTTAAAAATATCTATTTGTATTCAAAGACAGCTTTCCAGCCAAAGTATCGTTACCTCCAGCAAATTATGGAGAAAGTTCCAGATGCCAAGTTTTTAATATTTAACGACAATAACGAAGTTATTCATCCAAATGACGCCATGACCGATTCAATCATGATTTTTGATGATGTCGCATGTGAAAATCAAGTAAACATTCGCAACTACTTTGCTATGGGAAGACATAGACAAATTGATTGTTTTTATTTATCGCAAACTTATTCCAAAATTCCAAAACAATTGCTAAGGGATAATGTCAATCTGTTAATTGTTTTCAAACAGGATGATATTAACTTGAAACATATATACAATGAACATGTGAACACTGATATGGATTGGATAAAATTCAAAGAACTTTGTTCAATTATATGGTATACTCGATTTAGCTTTTTACTGATCAATAAAGATTGCGGTATAAATAAAGGTCGATATAGACAAGGGTTTGACACATATATTTATTTTTAGATTTTCCATTATAAAATGATTTAAATGTCAACGTAGTCCTCACTTGAATTTAAGTGCCTGTATTAATCGGTTGATGTTAACGCTGGTAAAATGGATACACGTTTAAAAGAACAAGTTATTAAAGCTGCAGATAATATTAAAAAAAAAATAAAGAAGATTAATAATGAAGAACATGAAAATCATATACATTTTAGAAAAGTTTTTAAGTCTATTACTGAACCATTGGAAAATATTGCTATGCAAAGTGTTAATGTCAAACCGGATTTTATTATGACCACTAGTACAGATACGAATGACATATCTCAGAGTTTAAATGATTCTACAGGATACAAAAATTTCAAAGATCTAATTGATCCTGATGGACACTCCGAATATTATGAATACTCTAATGATAACGATAATAATTCTCACGAAGAAAATAATGATACACTTTTATCTCTAAAAAAAGAAGATATGATTGATTTATATCAGGACATTAATATACCATTCGGTATTCGCAGCATGAATAAAAAGTTGATGATGGGTAATTCTGATGTATGCTTATCTTTAGTGAATAATGGTACTAGTACTGAAAAAAAATATGTTATTACTATAGATAAGAAAAAGTTTGATTTAACCGCTGGTTTAAAGGAACTATTAATGCGAAACAAACCCGATCTCAAGCTTGTTACTGAAAACGACAAAACTGAATATAAAGAAATGCTGATACGTACAAACGCACATAAACGTGATTTTGATCCAAACGGAAAAATAAAAGGAGACAAAGGTTCAAAATATTGTACTATTATCAAACCCCTCTTTTCACAACTAATTGACACGAAATCCCACAAAAACCTTTCAGAGCAGGTATCAAACGTTAAAGTAGGTGGAAACTTGCCTGAATTAAAACATTATAAAAGTAATACAGACTATATATATTGGGATGATCCAAATGAATTAATTGAACGACTAACACTTTTAATTGCATCTAAAAACGCTGGTAACACGAACCATGATAATGAAATTATATCAATTATTGAAGAATTGAAGGAAGCTGGTATTGTAAAGCAATAAAATATATCGAAGTATTATGTTAGTGCTCAGTATGTAAATACACCCTTCTCAGACATGACAAATAACAGAAACGTTGACAATTGTGAAGCAGAATTAAATAAAATATCAAGCTCGGATGAAAATGCATTAATAAATTCAGAAATAATAAACAAAATCGAAGACTGTGTGAAAAAGTTCATAAATCTTGATAACAAAATTTTTGCTTTAATTAATCGAATAAAGAAAGTTGAAAAAGATATTTCAAATAAAGAACTTGAACAAAATCTGAATAAACATTATGAGCAAACTAGACGTCGTAAATGAAATTCACAAAAATGCAAGGGTGAATTTCCCTCGAAGGAGTGTAATTTTAAGGGATATCGATGACCTTTGGCAAGCTGATTTAATAGATATGCAGACGTTTTCAAAACTGAATGCTGGTTATAAATACATATTTGTGATTATTGATTGTTTCTCAAAATACGCCTGGACAATTCCACTTAAACGTAAGACTAAAGAAATCGTATCTAAAGAGTTGCACACGTTATTTTTATCAACAGGACGTAAACCACGCAATTTACAAACAGACCAGGGTAATGAATTTTATAATAATGATTTTAAAAAAGTTGTTGAAAAATATAATATTAATCATTACTCTACATATTCCACAAAAAAGGCATCAATAGTTGAAAGACTTATAAGAACTCTTAAATCTAAGCTGTATAAGGAGTTTAGTCTGAAGGGGAATTATAAGTGGATTGATGGAACTCTTGATCAGATAATTTCAGAATATAATCAAACTTTTCATAGAACTGTGGGAAAAGCACCGGCCGCAATCAATCATAGTAATAAAGAATCTGTATTACAAAGATACATTAGGAATACACTATCAAAGAAAAAACTGTTTTGTAAAAGGTTTCATGTTGGAGATTTTGTAAGAGTCAGTAAGTATAAAGGATGTTTCGAGAAACGATTTACCCCTAATTGGTCAACAGAAATATTTAAGATAACTAAAGTTCAAAATACTAACCCAACCACATATTATCTAGAGGACACCAAGCGTAGACCCATTTTAGGAGCATTTTATGCGCAAGAAATTCAGAAAACTTTGCACCCAAATGTTTATCTTGTTGAACGAGTCTTAAAACGTAAAGGAAATAAAGTATATGTTAAGTGGCTCGGTCTTCCATCAAGTGAAAATAGCTGGATTGATAAGACAAATCGTTTATAGTCCTTAAAATTAAGAAAAGTGTTTATATTAGCTATCACTTTTTCATGCAGTCATTTGTATTTTGAACTTTACACTATAAAGACCACAGTACTTACAAAAATTATACATAATAATATTAATACATTTTATAAAAATGGCATACACGAGACATAACCCTGAAAATGAAAATAAGAAGAAATCTGGAGCTGGTTTAAAGAAAACTTTTAACAATCTTGTTTTACACACTAAAAAACATGTCAGTAAACTAAAGCCAAAATGTAAGAAAATGTTAATGGAACTAGCATATGCTGCTGCTCAAGAATTAGCATCGGACTTACCTATACAATTACCCCGAGTCATACCTGTACCTAAAACTGGTGGATTTTTACCATTAATTCCAATTTTAGCAGGATTATCAGCTACAGGAAGTTTAGCAGGAGGTGTCGCTGGAATAAGCAAAGCTATTAATCATTATAAAAGAGCAAAACGACAATTAGCTGAATACAAAAGACGTAATATAAAAATGGGAGCTAAATGTATTGGAAAAGGATTACATCTTAAGCCATACAAGGGCGGACTAGGAATCTTTATTTCGAATAAAAAAAACTAGATGATAGGCTACCCAATAGAGCATTGAGTAATATCGACATAATAAAACATTCGAAAAGTATTCCATATTTTCGTGGTGTATTCATGAGAGATGAATTACCAAAAAAGCCATTATCGATCGAATGTGGTGTTATTAATTTAGATTCTTCTGAAAATAATGGTACTCACTGGGTAGCCTACGGAAAATTTAAAGATTATATTGAATATTTTGATAGTTACGGGAATTTAAAACCTCCTAAAGAATTCATAAAATATATGGGAGCTAATATACACTATAATTATGATAATATACAAAAAAAACATTTATTTAACTGCGGACATTTATGTTTAAAATTTCTGTATTCGTTCTGGGAAAAATGTTTGCCAAATATATAAGCATTAAATACACGATACGAACAAAATACATAATAAAAAAACAATATTGATAAAATGATACCTATTTTAATTCACCTCACATTCCATCTCGAACAGTGCCTAGAGAAGGGTGTTAAGCATACGTTTACATAATAATACCTAACAAAATAGTTCTTCCTGTCAAGCATCATGTATGTTTTCAATAAAAGCGTAATTACAAGGGCAACAACCAATATTCAAGCCCCAACCTTTAAAGGAGCAAGTCGATTAAATTCCAGCAAGAAAATTACTAAGAGCAATAAATTATTTCTTCGTTCTCTTGGGCTTAAAATAAAATAAAAATATATATTATAAAATGCTACATATCACAGATCTCCCGCAACAAGATAATTCAATTGAAAGCTATGCCATCCATTCATATAATCCCTACAATCATAGCTTTAAGGAAAATGATGAAATCAGAATACCCATTAATCAACAGGATGTATATGTATTACCATCTGCAAGCTCCATTTACATTGAAGGATATGCAAGTGTGTCTGCAGTAGACGCAACGGGAAAAACGATAACAAAAGATGTAAATTTAACAAATAATGCTATACTATTTTTGTTCAAAGATATAAGTTATGAAGTGAATGGGATTGAAATAGATCGAAATAAAAATACGGGGATCACGACAACGATAAAATCTCTTATTTCAATGAATGAAGGAGAAAGTAAGAACGCTGCATTGTGGGGTTGGAATTTAAGCGGATTTACTCTAAATAAAGGTCATTTTTCCGTCATAATACCTCTGAATAAAGTGCTCGGCTTCGCAGAAGATTATAATAAAATTTTCGTTAATTGTAGACATGAACTTGTACTTACATAGAAGTAATTCAGTTTTAAATAGCGTCGTAATAGATAAAGGTGATAAAGTTCAAATAGATATCCATAAAATCCAATGGCGTGTACCACACATTAGAGTTTCTGATCGTAATAGATTATTATTACTTAAATGTTTGGAAAAAGATCGTGCTATACAAGTAGCGTTCCGGAATTGGGACTTATATGAATATCCACTTTTACCTAAAACAACAAAACATGCATGGTCAATAAAAACTGCTTCCCAGTTAGAAAAGCCCAGATATGTTATATTAGGACTACAAACTGATAGAAAACTGAACAAGTTAAAAAATTCCTCTGTATTTGATCACTGCAATATAACTAACGTTAAGTTATTTTTAAATTCACAGTATTTTCCATATGATCCACTTAATTTAAAATTTAGTGAAGATAAATTTAGTATATTATACGAAATGTATGCTAATTTCCGTCAGTCGTATTATGGCCTCAGTATCGATCCTCTGCTTGCCCTGAACACTTTTGGGAGAAAAACTCCGCTATTTGTTATTGACTGCTCAAGGCAAAACGATTCATTAAAAACTGGACCAGTTGACGTTCGACTAGAAATCGAGTCCTCAGAAGACATACCTGAAAATACGACAGCCTACTGTTTGATTAT
>JALPQI010031247.1:0-30590 GCA_025490895.1 Thaumatotibia leucotreta
TAATTCAAAGTAACATTATGAAAGTTGTGGAAATGTCATTACTGAAACATAAATGTATCAAAATAAACTATGAGCTATTCGTTTACTTTACATTACCACATTCAGACAAACAACAATTAAAGTCGTTCAATACAAAATATGATGTTATTTATGGAAACTCGAATATTAATGAGCCTGTTTGCAAAAACGATTGAGCATTTGAAAGATAAACTTACTGAATTTGAACACCGTGAATCTGGCTGGTCTTTTGTTGCAATAAGTCATTTAGAAGTCAATGTAAACAAGTATTGTCCGATGCGAGGAGGTACTTACATACCATAAATATAATCGTGAAGTATTTAAGTATAATTTGTTTTTTTATAAGTTAATTTTAAGGCTTCTCTGTATCACTCTCATAAATGCAATAAATTAATTGACTTGTTAAATAATCATTGTTGTTTTTATTTGGTAAAGCACCTATATAAAGCGTTGAAATATCATATTTTCCTCATATTCACAATGAAATTCATTAAGCATACTCAAACTCTGGAAGTAAATAGTATAATAGTAGAAAATGATCGTCACAGAAATACAACACATAGTACATTATTCCCCAATACAATTCGTTGTATAATATGTGGACCCTCAAACTGTGGTAAAACTAATATAATGTTAAATTTACTAATACATGAAAATGGTCTAAAGTTTAAAAATATCTATTTGTATTCAAAGACAGCTTTCCAGCCAAAGTATCGTTACCTCCAGCAAATTATGGAGAAAGTTCCAGATGCCAAGTTTTTAATATTTAACGACAATAACGAAGTTATTCATCCAAATGACGCCATGACCGATTCAATCATGATTTTTGATGATGTCGCATGTGAAAATCAAGTAAACATTCGCAACTACTTTGCTATGGGAAGACATAGACAAATTGATTGTTTTTATTTATCGCAAACTTATTCCAAAATTCCAAAACAATTGCTAAGGGATAATGTCAATCTGTTAATTGTTTTCAAACAGGATGATATTAACTTGAAACATATATACAATGAACATGTGAACACTGATATGGATTGGATAAAATTCAAAGAACTTTGTTCAATTATATGGTATACTCGATTTAGCTTTTTACTGATCAATAAAGATTGCGGTATAAATAAAGGTCGATATAGACAAGGGTTTGACACATATATTTATTTTTAGATTTTCCATTATAAAATGATTTAAATGTCAACGTAGTCCTCACTTGAATTTAAGTGCCTGTATTAATCGGTTGATGTTAACGCTGGTAAAATGGATACACGTTTAAAAGAACAAGTTATTAAAGCTGCAGATAATATTAAAAAAAAAATAAAGAAGATTAATAATGAAGAACATGAAAATCATATACATTTTAGAAAAGTTTTTAAGTCTATTACTGAACCATTGGAAAATATTGCTATGCAAAGTGTTAATGTCAAACCGGATTTTATTATGACCACTAGTACAGATACGAATGACATATCTCAGAGTTTAAATGATTCTACAGGATACAAAAATTTCAAAGATCTAATTGATCCTGATGGACACTCCGAATATTATGAATACTCTAATGATAACGATAATAATTCTCACGAAGAAAATAATGATACACTTTTATCTCTAAAAAAAGAAGATATGATTGATTTATATCAGGACATTAATATACCATTCGGTATTCGCAGCATGAATAAAAAGTTGATGATGGGTAATTCTGATGTATGCTTATCTTTAGTGAATAATGGTACTAGTACTGAAAAAAAATATGTTATTACTATAGATAAGAAAAAGTTTGATTTAACCGCTGGTTTAAAGGAACTATTAATGCGAAACAAACCCGATCTCAAGCTTGTTACTGAAAACGACAA
Source organism: Thaumatotibia leucotreta (assembly GCA_025490895.1). Taxonomy (NCBI): domain Eukaryota; kingdom Metazoa; phylum Arthropoda; class Insecta; order Lepidoptera; family Tortricidae; genus Thaumatotibia; species Thaumatotibia leucotreta. The sequence continues at coordinate 1,869 of JALPQI010031247.1, forward strand.
AACTGAATATAAAGAAATGCTGATACGTACAAACGCACATAAACGTGATTTTGATCCAAACGGAAAAATAAAAGGAGACAAAGGTTCAAAATATTGTACTATTATCAAACCCCTCTTTTCACAACTAATTGACACGAAATCCCACAAAAACCTTTCAGAGCAGGTATCAAACGTTAAAGTAGGTGGAAACTTGCCTGAATTAAAACATTATAAAAGTAATACAGACTATATATATTGGGATGATCCAAATGAATTAATTGAACGACTAACACTTTTAATTGCATCTAAAAACGCTGGTAACACGAACCATGATAATGAAATTATATCAATTATTGAAGAATTGAAGGAAGCTGGTATTGTAAAGCAATAAAATATATCGAAGTATTATGTTAGTGCTCAGTATGTAAATACACCCTTCTCAGACATGACAAATAACAGAAACGTTGACAATTGTGAAGCAGAATTAAATAAAATATCAAGCTCGGATGAAAATGCATTAATAAATTCAGAAATAATAAACAAAATCGAAGACTGTGTGAAAAAGTTCATAAATCTTGATAACAAAATTTTTGCTTTAATTAATCGAATAAAGAAAGTTGAAAAAGATATTTCAAATAAAGAACTTGAACAAAATCTGAATAAACATTATGAGCAAACTAGACGTCGTAAATGAAATTCACAAAAATGCAAGGGTGAATTTCCCTCGAAGGAGTGTAATTTTAAGGGATATCGATGACCTTTGGCAAGCTGATTTAATAGATATGCAGACGTTTTCAAAACTGAATGCTGGTTATAAATACATATTTGTGATTATTGATTGTTTCTCAAAATACGCCTGGACAATTCCACTTAAACGTAAGACTAAAGAAATCGTATCTAAAGAGTTGCACACGTTATTTTTATCAACAGGACGTAAACCACGCAATTTACAAACAGACCAGGGTAATGAATTTTATAATAATGATTTTAAAAAAGTTGTTGAAAAATATAATATTAATCATTACTCTACATATTCCACAAAAAAGGCATCAATAGTTGAAAGACTTATAAGAACTCTTAAATCTAAGCTGTATAAGGAGTTTAGTCTGAAGGGGAATTATAAGTGGATTGATGGAACTCTTGATCAGATAATTTCAGAATATAATCAAACTTTTCATAGGACTGTGGGAAAAGCACCGGCCGCAATCAATCATAGTAATAAAGAATCTGTATTACAAAGATACATTAGGAATACACTATCAAAGAAAAAACTGTTTTGTAAAAGGTTTCATGTTGGAGATTTTGTAAGAGTCAGTAAGTATAAAGGATGTTTCGAGAAACGATTTACCCCTAATTGGTCAACAGAAATATTTAAGATAACTAAAGTTCAAAATACTAACCCAACCACATATTATCTAGAGGACACCAAGCGTAGACCCATTTTAGGAGCATTTTATGCGCAAGAAATTCAGAAAACTTTGCACCCAAATGTTTATCTTGTTGAACGAGTCTTAAAACGTAAAGGAAATAAAGTATATGTTAAGTGGCTCGGTCTTCCATCAAGTGAAAATAGCTGGATTGATAAGACAAATCGTTTATAGTCCTTAAAATTAAGAAAAGTGTTTATATTAGCTATCACTTTTTCATGCAGTCATTTGTATTTTGAACTTTACACTATAAAGACCACAGTACTTACAAAAATTATACATAATAATATTAATACATTTTATAAAAATGGCATACACGAGACATAACCCTGAAAATGAAAATAAGAAGAAATCTGGAGCTGGTTTAAAGAAAACTTTTAACAATCTTGTTTTACACACTAAAAAACATGTCAGTAAACTAAAGCCAAAATGTAAGAAAATGTTAATGGAACTAGCATATGCTGCTGCTCAAGAATTAGCATCGGACTTACCTATACAATTACCCCGAGTCATACCTGTACCTAAAACTGGTGGATTTTTACCATTAATTCCAATTTTAGCAGGATTATCAGCTACAGGAAGTTTAGCAGGAGGTGTCGCTGGAATAAGCAAAGCTATTAATCATTATAAAAGAGCAAAACGACAATTAGCTGAATACAAAAGACGTAATATAAAAATGGGAGCTAAATGTATTGGAAAAGGATTACATCTTAAGCCATACAAGGGCGGACTAGGAATCTTTATTTCGAATAAAAAAAACTAGATGATAGGCTACCCAATAGAGCATTGAGTAATATCGACATAATAAAACATTCGAAAAGTATTCCATATTTTCGTGGTGTATTCATGAGAGATGAATTACCAAAAAAGCCATTATCGATCGAATGTGGTGTTATTAATTTAGATTCTTCTGAAAATAATGGTACTCACTGGGTAGCCTACGGAAAATTTAAAGATTATATTGAATATTTTGATAGTTACGGGAATTTAAAACCTCCTAAAGAATTCATAAAATATATGGGAGCTAATATACACTATAATTATGATAATATACAAAAAAAACATTTATTTAACTGCGGACATTTATGTTTAAAATTTCTGTATTCGTTCTGGGAAAAATGTTTGCCAAATATATAAGCATTAAATACACGATACGAACAAAATACATAATAAAAAAACAATATTGATAAAATGATACCTATTTTAATTCACCTCACATTCCATCTCGAACAGTGCCTAGAGAAGGGTGTTAAGCATACGTTTACATAATAATACCTAACAAAATAGTTCTTCCTGTCAAGCATCATGTATGTTTTCAATAAAAGCGTAATTACAAGGGCAACAACCAATATTCAAGCCCCAACCTTTAAAGGAGCAAGTCGATTAAATTCCAGCAAGAAAATTACTAAGAGCAATAAATTATTTCTTCGTTCTCTTGGGCTTAAAATAAAATAAAAATATATATTATAAAATGCTACATATCACAGATCTCCCGCAACAAGATAATTCAATTGAAAGCTATGCCATCCATTCATATAATCCCTACAATCATAGCTTTAAGGAAAATGATGAAATCAGAATACCCATTAATCAACAGGATGTATATGTATTACCATCTGCAAGCTCCATTTACATTGAAGGATATGCAAGTGTGTCTGCAGTAGACGCAACGGGAAAAACGATAACAAAAGATGTAAATTTAACAAATAATGCTATACTATTTTTGTTCAAAGATATAAGTTATGAAGTGAATGGGATTGAAATAGATCGAAATAAAAATACGGGGATCACGACAACGATAAAATCTCTTATTTCAATGAATGAAGGAGAAAGTAAGAACGCTGCATTGTGGGGTTGGAATTTAAGCGGATTTACTCTAAATAAAGGTCATTTTTCCGTCATAATACCTCTGAATAAAGTGCTCGGCTTCGCAGAAGATTATAATAAAATTTTCGTTAATTGTAGACATGAACTTGTACTACATAGAAGTAATTCAGTTTTAAATAGCGTCGTAATAGATAAAGGTGATAAAGTTCAAATAGATATCCATAAAATCCAATGGCGTGTACCACACATTAGAGTTTCTGATCGTAATAGATTATTATTACTTAAATGTTTGGAAAAAGATCGTGCTATACAAGTAGCGTTCCGGAATTGGGACTTATATGAATATCCACTTTTACCTAAAACAACAAAACATGCATGGTCAATAAAAACTGCTTCCCAGTTAGAAAAGCCCAGATATGTTATATTAGGACTACAAACTGATAGAAAACTGAACAAGTTAAAAAATTCCTCTGTATTTGATCACTGCAATATAACTAACGTTAAGTTATTTTTAAATTCACAGTATTTTCCATATGATCCACTTAATTTAAAATTTAGTGAAGATAAATTTAGTATATTATACGAAATGTATGCTAATTTCCGTCAGTCGTATTATGGCCTCAGTATCGATCCTCTGCTTGCCCTGAACACTTTTGGGAGAAAAACTCCGCTATTTGTTATTGACTGCTCAAGGCAAAACGATTCATTAAAAACTGGACCAGTTGACGTTCGACTAGAAATCGAGTCCTCAGAAGACATACCTGAAAATACGACAGCCTACTGTTTGATTATAAACGATCGTCTTGTCGAGTATAAACCTCTGAGTAATATAGTTCGGAAATTATCATGAATGTGATTTTGGATGTTCAAGGATTTAAAAATGATAACAATCAATTTATACCCAAAGAAATAGCTATTATTTACCAAAACAGTTTTCTTGTGTTGCTCATCAGACCACCGCATCCGTTCTATGCCTTAACAAAGAAAGAACGTTTACAAGTCTCATGGGTCGAAAAATACAGAGGAATATTATGGAATGAAGGCTATGTACCATACTTTAATTATAAGAATTTGATTGTGGACTTCTGTAAAAATAAACACATTTATACAAAAGGTTATGAAAAAGTGCAGTGGGTGAAAGAAATAACAGAATGTAATAACATTTATAATTTAGAATATTTTGATTGTCCTAATTTAAAGACTTTATGTGAAAAATATTCAACTAATTCTGATATTCAAAATTGTATATATCATACTAATGTTTGTGCTTTTAAGAATGTATCATGTATGAATAAGTGGTGTATAGAAAATAATGTTTTTTTTACAAAATAAAGTATGTTTATGATATTATACATGTGGTTTCTTTTTTATATTATATATGACCCATAAAACACAATACTATTATCAATAATTTTAGTATCAAACCTAAAGTCACTTGAAGCAAACGCAACTGAATAATAAATAAAAAATGGACTTCAATGTAGGAGATAGAAGACAGTGTTGAAGTTATTATTGATCAATGTCATCTACACGGACGTCACATAAGCTCGAAATGGTTTCATTAGACATATACGATTTTCATAAAATATTAAACATGAATGTATTTGGAAAAATAAAATACATATTTGGAAACAAAAAATATCATTTAATCAATGATTATCCTCAGAAAATTACCACAAAAATATACACATGGGATATACTATCCGATGATGAAAAAAGGAACACGAAACTTGAAGTGTACTATGAGACTAGTGATTGTGATACAAATTACTTTATACTTGTTAAAAACCCCACGAAAGCTTTACGAATCGAGTTGGCACATGACGAATTCCATGATTTATTACCATTCCTGAAACCCTGCTTGAGGATATAAATGAAGGTTGAATATTTTACACGGCTTCATTTGAGAAAATGTCTTCATCCGACGTAGAACATGTTTTCGGTGATAAATAAAAAAATGGACTTCAATGTAGGAGACACTGTTGAAGTTATTATTGATCAATGTCATCTACACGGACGTCACGATGTTAAACTAATAAACACTGAACACTATTGTGGTGTTTTAATAACTAACTGTTATTTTAAATCTAAGCGAATGCGTATATATTATACTGGTTTGCGAGTATCAGCGCGAGTAATCAGAAAAGATAAATGTTTCGTAGACTTGGTACCATTGGTGTAAATAAATACAATATTCGAATGGATAAATGCTACTTCTGGAGTAAAATGTCAGCTTGAATCGATTCAAATTAGTGTTCCACTAAATGTGTATTTGAATGATAACTTCTTGAATCGATTCAAATTAGTATTCGAATGTGTATTTTTGGTGCAGCTGGATCTTGTTTCGTAGACTTGGTACCATTGGTGTAAATAAATACAATATTCGAATGGATAAATGCTACTTCTGGAGTAAAATGTCAGCTTGAATCGATTCAAATTAGTGTTCCACTAAATGTGTATTTGAATGATAACTTCTTGAATCGATTCAAATTAGTATTCGAATGTGTATTTTTGGTGCAGCTGGATCTTATCTGATCCAGCTGCACCAATAATACACTACTTGTACTATATCTGACGCCGCTGCAGGGCGTGGGCACCGGCGCGTGGGCGCGCATCGCCAGCGCGCCGCAGCCGCTCACCCTGCGCGCGCAGCAGCGCAGCCTCGACACCGAGCTGCTGTGCAACGAGGTCAGTGACCCTCGCCAGCCAGACTACATCAAGCACAGATAGTCTTGTATTAGCCGCTCACCACCGTCCCTAAAAAAATGACGGCCGACCGACCCACCATTGTTTGATGCGACCCGGCCTCAGCTGCAGTAGCGGAAACGCGAGTGCAGCCACACATACTCCAGGAAGAGTATCGTTTGAATATTCATGGGCCTGTATTTGACGGCGTGCGGCGCAGCCTCGACACTCGACACCTAGCTGCGGTGCAACGAGGTCAGTTTCACTCGTCAGCCAGACTACTTTTTAAAGTTTTTTTAACTGGCTATTATTGCTGTTCAGCAGATTTGAAAGTAACAAAAAATTACACGTGATTTGTCTGACTCAATATACAGTATCTTTACCGATTTGTAACCAAGTTTGTACCCAATCAGGCTACAAAATGGGAAAGTTATTCCCATTTCATAGCTGGCTACCAGGCCGGAAACCATATTTCCCATTTGGCGGCTGCCAAATCTGGCTACCAAACGGTACTAAAGGGTAAATTGCCCTATCGGTGGGAGTAACGATCTAGGGTTAGCTGAGTAATAGAGGTAACTGGTTAAATCTATACTTTTTTACCGGTTGACCTCGTCCTTAGTGTCCTTACCAATTCTCAGGTAAACACCTCACACTTTGTGCCGCGGCGCATTATACACGGTGGAATTTAATCGGTGAACAGGAACCCATTTTTCTAATTCAGTAATCGATGGCGGTCACGTTTATGTAGTACTTAAGTGGAACCAAGTTTTTTTTTTAGCATAAAATTTTTTTATGTTGAAATTAAAATTTATTGTCACCCTACTAATGGTTTAGTCTGAAAAGTTTAATACCTCTTTTCAAACTATCAGCCATAGAAACTTAAAACATAAATGAGCAATAACCACTCACATGCTTTAATTTTTGCGATAGACTCTATTCCTATGTAAAATAAGAGTGATGCATGGCTGATAGTTTGAAAAGAGGTATTAAACTTTTCAGACTAAACCATTAGTAGGGTGACAATAAATTTTAATTAAAGTTTAATTTTAACATAAAAATTTGTTATGCTAAAAAAAAAAACTTGGTTCCACTTAAGTACTACATAAACGTGACCGCCATCGATTACTGAATTAGAAAAATGGGTTCCTGTTCACCGATTAAATTCCACCGTGTATAGTTATGTTTGTCTGAAATATGTATATTGTGTGAAATATGTAGGAATGAGAATAGTATATGTATTCATTAAAATTCCTTGATTTATTTTTAGTCGAAATCATTTATGTAATAAAAATGTGTTTAGGTTTGCGGTCGGCTGTGCAAGCTAAACGGGAAGAAGTTCATATACTGCTTTGATTGGGGTTGCCATGTCATCGACGTGTGTCAGAGCAGCGGCTGCTTATCAGGGGTGAGTATGGACCATTTACTTATTGACTTATATTTATTGTTTCCTGCGACCATATATAACATCAATAACATGGACGTCTAACGCCAGCTCAAAAATGCCCCCAAAAACAATTGTGTCAAGATGGGAAGGACATAGCGCTTTTCTTAACACCGCGCATATTTCGGCGCAACATCGTTGACAAATGTTTATAAAGGGCCCAAAAATAATGCAAGATTTGAAATCAATGGAAAATACTTATTTCTTGTTACATTTTTTTTATTTCTTGATTTAATCATAAAGTTCAGTATCGTAAAGCACGCCGAGAAATTACTACCAAGGCTTTGCTGTGCCATTAAACTCTTGTTCAAATGTTTTACGTAATTTGCATTAATATGGCTGAATATTTCGTTGCTGCAACGTGGAATCACCTCCTTCAAACCATGTCACCAGGGTTGCAAGGTTTTTTTGTATTTTGTATTTCTCAGGGAATAAAATATAAATGGGTAAAAAAAGTGAGCATTTTCATTAAATTTAAATCTTGCATTATTTTTGGGACATCGTTTAGAATATACCCAATCAAAACTTTGACTTCAGTTATGCGCCATGTGGCTGTGGGCGAGCGACGACGCGGGCGCGTGCGAGCCGTGCCGCGCCATCAGCGCAGGCTGTCCCGCGCACCGTCTGCAGTACGCGGCCGAGGTGAGACAGAGTCGTCAGTCCTTTGACTTCAGTTATGCGCCATGTGGCTGTGGGCGAGCGACGACGCGGGCGCGTGCGAGCCGTGCCGCGCCATCAGCGCCGGCTGTCCCGCGCACCGTCTGCAGTACGCGGCCGAGGTGAGACAGAGTCGTCAGTCCTTTGACTTCAGTTATGCGCCATGTGGCTGTGGGCGAGCGACGACGCGGGCGCGTGCGAGCCGTGCCGCGCCATCAGCGCTGGCTGTCCCGCGCACCGTCTGCAGTACGCGGCCGAGGTGAGACAAAGTCGTCAGTGGCTATAACTTCAGTTATGCGCCATGTGGCTGTGGGCGAGCGACGACGCGGGCGCGTGCGAGCCGTGCCGTGCCATCAGCGCAGGCTGTCCCGCGCACCGTCTGCAGTACGCGGCCGAGGTGAGACAGAGTCGTCAGTCCTTTGACTTCAGTTATGCGCCATGTGGCTGTGGGCGAGCGACGACGCGGGCGCGTGCGAGCCGTGCCGCGCCATCAGCGCCGGCTGTCCCGCGCACCGTCTGCAGTACGCGGCCGAGGTGAGACAGAGTCGTCAGTCCTTTGACTTCAGCTATGCGCCATGTGGCTGTGGGCGAGCGACGACGCGGGCGCGTGCGAGCCGTGCCGCGCCATCAGCGCCGGCTGTCCCGCGCACCGTCTGCAGTACGCGGCCGAGGTGAGACAGAGTCGTCAGTCCTTTGACTTCAGCTATGCGCCATGTGGCTGTGGGCGAGCGACGACGCGGGCGCGTGCGAGCCGTGCCGCGCCATCAGCGCAGGCTGTCCCGCGCACCGTCTGCAGTACGCGGCCGAGGTGAGACAGAGTCGTCAGTCCTTTGACTTCAGTTATGCGCCATGTGGCTGTGGGCGAGCGACGACGCGGGCGCGTGCGAGCCGTGCCGCGCCATCAGCGCCGGCTGTCCCGCGCACCGTCTGCAGTACGCGGCCGAGGTGAGACAGAGTCGTCAGTCCTTTGACTTCAGCTATGCGCCATGTGGCTGTGGGCGAGCGACGACGCGGGCGCGTGCGAGCCGTGCCGCGCCATCAGCGCCGGCTGTCCCGCGCACCGTCTGCAGTACGCGGCCGAGGTGAGACAGAGTCGTCAGTCCTTTGACTTCAGTTATGCGCCATGTGGCTGTGGGCGAGCGACGACGCGGGCGCGTGCGAGCCGTGCCGCGCCATCAGCGCCGGCTGTCCCGCGCACCGTCTGCAGTACGCGGCCGAGGTGAGACGAAGTCGTCAGTGGCTATAACTTCAGTTATGCGCCATGTGGCTGTGGGCGAGCGACGACGCGGGCGCGTGCGAGCCGTGCCGCGCCATCAGCGCCGGCTGTCCCGCGCACCGTCTGCAGTACGCGGCCGAGGTGAGACAGAGTCGTCAGTCCTTTGACTTCAGTTATGCGCCATGTGGCTGTGGGCGAGCGACGACGCGGGCGCGTGCGAGCCGTGCCGCGCCATCAGCGCCGGCTGTCCCGCGCACCGTCTGCAGTACGCGGCCGAGGTGAGACAGAGTCGTCAGTCCTTTGACTTCAGTTATGCGCCATGTGGCTGTGGGCGAGCGACGACGCGGGCGCGTGCGAGCCGTGCCGCGCCATCAGCGCCGGCTGTCCCGCGCACCGTCTGCAGTACGCGGCCGAGGTGAGACAGAGTCGTCAGTCCTTTGACTTCAGTTATGCGCCATGTGGCTGTGGGCGAGCGACGACGCGGGCGCGTGCGAGCCGTGCCGCGCCATCAGCGCCGGCTGTCCCGCGCACCGTCTGCAGTACGCGGCCGAGGTGAGACAGTCGTCAGTCCTTTGACTTCAGTTATGCGCCATGTGGCTGTGGGCGAGCGACGACGCGGGCGCGTGCGAGCCGTGCCGCGCCATCAGCGCGGGCTGTCCCGCGCACCGTCTGCAGTACGCGGCCGAGGTGAGACAAAGTCGTCAGTGGCTATACATTTTTTTTTAGGACAGATGGTGTATTTTTTAGGCTCTAGTGCGAGAAGTGTGTCATTTTACGGCGGGTTTGAAACTTTGGAGGGCCATCTGTACTAAAAAACGTCGTACGAGACACGTACAGTCATGAGCAAAAGTAAGTGATCACCTTGTGCCTTATCACAATGGAATAAGGTCTATAATCGAACAAGAATGATCACTTACTTTTGCTCTTGACTGTACAAAAACGAAATTCGTAACTCGTGTCGATTTAAAACACTCCCTTTCAGTCGTGTTTTAAAACATTGCCACTCGTTGTTTTTCGCACTTGTGTCGTAATGTACTATTTTATACCTGGCCTACTACCGCGAAAATCAAAATTCGTAAATTTCGAGGATTTTTCTCTGTTACTTAAACGGACGCGTCATTAGAGTGAGAGACAAATCCTCGAAATTTACGAATTCCGTTATTCGCGGTATGGCCGCTGGCTACGGTTACGTACGCTGCGGAGTGCGGCAGTATGGTTCCGATGTTCGTCTAACTTCGTGGTCGGAAGGGCGTTGTTACGGACGCAGAGACCGACGCTGATCTTCATCCGACTTCAAAAAAGGAGGAGGTCCTCAATTCGACTGTTTTTTTATTGTCGTTACCAAAGAGAATAAAATCACTACGTTTTAAGAGACGGCATTCTCGAACAAGCCTAAAACCGAATTATGAAAGCATTTTGTGCCAACGTACAAACAATCAGGGTTTGCAATTCGAATATTCGAGTATTCGAATATTCGAATTATTCGCCTTAAATACTATTCGAATTTGACAACAGTCATTATTCGAATAAAACGAATATTTCGAATAGTGAAAAACTGTTTGAAAATAATTATTTTTTGCGCAGAATTACAATAAAATCCCAATATTAACATCAACATCGATGTAAAAATTGATTTCAATGACTAAACAAAGTTAAATTCAATGAAATCAATTGAAATATTCGTTATTTATTGGATTTACAGGTGATAGCTTTAATTGTTTTCCAAAAATGTTCAAATGCATTTTCTGCAAGCAAAGTTCTGACAGATTCCTAAAAAGTTAACAAACAAACACCAGGTACAGAGAGCATAAAATATATTATATGTTATAAATATCAATATGAAGCCATAATGGCCACAATATCTACCGAATAAGTGGGAGTAATGGCGATTCTAAAATTATACGACTATATGATACTATTTGATTTATCGTATACCAAAGTATGAATATGCCAAAGTAAATATTTTCAAAACTAAATCCATACCATAGGTATTGTAAATTAGTATTAATAAAGCGACCCTGATCACTTGTTTCGTAATTAGTATGAACTGTAATACCTTAAACGCTCGGTCATATGTTTGTGTCTTGATTCAGAAATTATGATAAAATATCAGTAGGTACTCATGAAAATAAAACTAAATTGACTCATTATAAAACGGGTCAGATTTTGTTCCCTGATCCCTTGAATAAAGTTTAACTTACTGCTCGAGTCAATTAAGCAGCTTTTTTATTAATAAAATGTTTGATAAATTAAATTACTTATGACCAATATTTTTTACTATTACGCTACATGTATTAATTATTGAATATGCCAATCTTATTCAACCTAAGTTTTAATTTTAGACTGAAAACCCTCTTGCTTGGTTGTTAATGGTTATTTTTTCATGCAACGTTATAGAATATTTATTCATAACGAATTATTTTTGACCTTGGTTCTATTTCGATTTATAAATGTATACATACATGTCAGATCAAAAAATGGATATTGGATAATATGATTAAAGATATCAAGTATCTCATATTTAAATCCATACGAAAAACAATTTTTAACTCCTTACATTGAATCTAGAGTTCTAGACCAGGTAGAATGCTATGGACCGTACCTAGCTCTTAGGTAGGTACCATAAATCTGTTTTTGGATATTGCACTTTAATTTTACGTCATATATTTTGCAATTAGACGCTATGGAAACATGAATTAGTAATTTTTTCAATAATATTCGTTTTATTCGAAAAATTCGAATATTCGAATACTGGAAATCGAAGTATTCGTATTATTCGAATACTAAAATTGGACGAATATTGCAAACCCTACAAACAATGTCAATACTACCAACTTAAAAAAGCAACACTAGAGCTCGACACTCACTACACTTACTGTTTATCGATATCGGTAAAAGTGCGATAATTTTGCTGCACCTACCGTAATACTGAATTTATATTACCATAAAATAATGAAAGGGTAAAATAAAATAAGGCTATAACACAATATTTATTATTATTTATTTATTTAATATAACACAAAAATATTTTTATTGTATAGGTATTTTTATTTCATTTTCTTAGTAGGTTATGGGCCCAATCGTAAATATTATACTATGGAGTGGCGATTTTGTTTTTCAGGAGTCTATAAGCAATGTAACCACTTAAATATACAATGGCTTGATTTTCAATTCCTGTTAAATCTATTTCGAATTGCTTCTCAAAATCGTTTTCATGAATTAAAAGGTGATACTCTCTTCTGTATTCGTTCTCCGTCCGATCCTCTTCTTCGATAATATACATCTGAAATAAAGCGATTATCGATAAATTTTGTTGCACTCTATTTGTGCATTAGCTTGCCTTATTTAGACGTTTGCCATTTAAATTATTTCTTATTTCATTAGTAACTGTTATCGTTTGCAGTTAAAAATTATATATTCAATTATGAAATGAAAAAATAATTTGCTACTAATATAAAATAATTTGATACTGACCTGCTTGGATCAAGAGGAAATGTTGGCAAAAATACGCCAAAAGTTCGTTTTAATCCACGCCGGACACCACACACTTTACATTTCCATATTGATTTGCCTCTCATTTAGACCAAACATTTAAATATTTTGTATAAAACTCAATAAAAACATGAACCCGGGATCCGCTCTGACAATAAACAATTATGACGGTACGTTTCTGACACTGACGTTTTACTTATTTAGGTGGTAAATAAAAGTATAATACGTCTAAGTTTGAAGGCCAGTATGATTATGTGCTAATAAAATGCAACAATAGGCATTTTAATTCTATAAGATTATTTTTATATCTCAATGTTGGTACCAAATGCTTTCATAATTTACCATAGTATGAAGTGTCGAGGGGCTGGTCGTTACCTTAAAACTTCCGGCTGTGATGATTATTTTTTATTTTAAAGTTGATGCACACCGATTGGTCCTATTTTGAAGCCATACATATGCATTAAGCATGTGCATTGTGCACAACAAATGCACGAATATCTCAATGTCATGACAACCGATTTCGATAATTATTTTTTTAACCGACTTCAAAACAAACCGTAATGATGGGATCTTGGAGAAATTGGTTGAACGCCGTTTTAAAAAAAATATAATTTGGTGATTATATTTACGAAGGGTTACATGCTTACATGTCGTGTACCACCACGGCGTCACCTTTGCTTTACCAGCCGTTTGTCGTTTGAGTAGTTGTGAATTATACCACTTGCTAATTGTTGTCGTCCTAAGGCACCCCAGAGGTGCAAAGGGCCTTTACAAGATCGTGCTACGCCTCGATCGCAACACTTTTAGCCTCCCTGCAGCTTAGGCTTTTATCCGTGCGGTGACGGAGTAAGAATACAAAAATCACCGCCCCTCTCTTCCCGTGGGTGTCGTAGGAGTCGACTAAGGGAAATACTGAGTATCCAGCTTCTCAGCCGGTGGTAGGGTATTTTTACTAGTACCCGCCTGGTTGGCTACCACCGTACATTCGGTGTAAACGCCCGTGAAATGACTTACCTTCGTGTTTGCCGTGTTTCGGGGTCAGCCGGTGTATTTACCAGGGCTACGGGGTATTATCAGTCGCGTTTAACGGGGGTCTGGGATGGACTATGTGTCTCCATTGTCAGGAGGATTGTGTTGACCCGTTGGCCAGGGAGACCCGTTGAAACGGTTGTTCCGCTGGCCGCCCGCGGTATAGTACAGGGGCCCAATCGGGGTTAACCGCCCAGAGAGGCTGCCCTTTCATGCCGCGCATAATCTCGGGGTAGATCGTCGTGCCGGTTGGTGACCGGAAGGTGGGGACCCGGCGGCTACTTCTGGGGGGGGTTCGGGGGCCCTTCCGTCCGACGGGTCAATGTCACTCCCTTTTTTTCGACAAGTCTAAGGTGAAACAGTCCAGCTCCACTTTTTGCCCCTTTTACCGTGACTGATTTTTTCCCTGCTTCACGCTTCCTCCTTCTTCCTTCCTTTTTTATATAAATATGCCAGTGCAAACAAGAATAGATAATCATACGGCGGTGCACTCCCCCACCACCCTATTCCAGGTTGAGTTCGCCAATATCCGCGGACTCCATTCGAATCTGAACGCCGTCCATCAACACCTCGAGACGGCCAAACCCGCCATGCTCTTCTTGACGGAGACACAGATTAGACGTCCAGCGGATACGTCCTACCTTCAGTACCCCGGTTACGTGCTTGAGGATAACTTCCTCGCGAAATCCGGGGTCTGTCTGTTTGTCCGTTCTGATGTGTGTTGTCGACGTTTGCATTGCTTAGAGGATCCCTCTCTTCCCATTCTTTTGGTTCTTGTAAGCCTTGGCCTCCAATGCCGTATTTACATGTGCCTATACAGACCCCATTCAGGAGACGCTGAGACAACTCGACTGTTTCACGACCTGAGTTGGGCAGCAGATGAGGCGCAAGCGCGATTTCCTGCTGCTGAATTGGTATGTTTGGGGGACTTAAATGCCCACCACGACTCCTGGTTGGGTTCCCCCTCCATTAATCATGCTGGCAGAATCGCGCACGCGTTTGCTCTAACCCATCATCTTGTTCAGTTAGTGGATCAGCCCACTAGGATACCCGACATAGCTGAACAAACGCCCTCTCTGCTGGACCTTTTGCTGACCTCCCATCCAACTGGGTACCAGGTTGTGGTCAACGCACCCTTAGGCACCTCTGACCACTGCCTGGTATCCAGTACAGTACCCAGCGCAGCCATACCTCAATCGCCGGCGGTAAAGCGCAGAGTATGGCACTATTCGTCAGCAGATTGGGACGGCATGCGTGACTATTTCGCGTCCGTTCCTTGGGTGCAGCGCTGCTTTAGCGAGAAGGATCCCTCAGCGAGTGCTACGTCTATTGCTGGCGAGATCGGTCTAGGAATGGAATACTACATCCCTTATTCCGATGTCGTCATTAAGAGCCGTAGACGACCCTGGTTCAATAGCGAGTGCGCTAAAGCCGTTAACAACAAACAGGCGGCGTATCGAGCTTGGATCAGGGGCCGCGCCTGTAATGATCCCAACATTGTTTCGCTGAAAGCAGCTTACAATGCTGCCACCAAGGTCTGCAAGAGGGCGTATATTGGAGCCGACGCCCAGCGCGTTGCAAACGTAGGTTCGGAGCTAGTCTCGCACCCAAATGGGTCGCGAAGTTTATGGCGTCTGGCCAAAACTGTGCAGTCAAATTTCTGCCAACCATCGCTGCCACCGCTGAGATTACCAGATGGTTCATTGGCTCATCAGGCGCAAGAGAAAGCCGATCTCATGGCTAGCCTCTTTGCTGCGAACTCTTGTCTTGATGACTGCTCTATGCCACCACCGTCCATACCTGCCTGTGGTGCCGTGATGCCCGAAATTCATTTTAGGCATCGCGATGTACGCCGGGCTTTACAGTCACTTGATATCCGAAAAGCCAGTGGTCCTGACGGTATCCCAGCGATTGTACTCAGGAAATGTGCAGCAGAGTTGTCTCCGGTATTGACGCGCCTCTTTAGTCTTTCGTACTAGTCTGGTAGCATTCCGGAAGCTTGGAGAGAGGCTAATGTGCAGCCGGTCCCCAAAAAGGGTGACCGTTCAGACCCATCTAACTACCGCCCCATTGCCGTAACCTCAGTGTTGTGCAAAGTGATGGAGCGGATCATGAACGACCAATTGATCCGTTACCTAGAGGATCACTCTCTTTTGTATGATCGACAGTATGGCTTTAGGCCGAAAAGATCAACGGGTGATCTTCTAGCGTATGTCACGCACCTCTGGGGGGAGGCAATCGACAAACACGGCGAGGCCTTGGCAATCAGTCTTGACATCGCCAAGGCTTTTGATCGGGTTTGGCACAAAGCTCTTCTCTCCAAGCTCCCTGCGTATGGCCTGCCTGCCCAGCTATGCAAATGGATTGCTGACTTCCTGCATGAGCGCAGAATCCGTGTCCTGGTTGACGGATGTGATTCGCGGTTCATGACAGTGAATGCTGGCGTCCCTCAGGGCTCCGTCTTATCGCCTACCCTCTTTCTTCTGCATATCAATGACTTACTTCCTTTAGGAAACATTCATTGTTATGCAGATGACAGTACGGTCCATGGGCGTTATCTCGGTCGGCCTGGGGCAAGCAGGGCAGAAGTTGGCGACAAACGTGTGGATCTTGTCGTTGAGCTCGATCGGGTTCTGGATCTTATTTGCAAATGGGGTTCCGATAACCTGGTCGAGTTCAACGCCAAAAAGACTCAAGTGTGCGCTTTCTCCACCAAAACGTCTTCCTTCCACCCAGTTCCAACTCTTCAGAACACTCCTCTTGGTTTACGAGATAGCCTGAATATGCTTGGCATGGATATACGCTGCAATTTAAATCAAAATAAATACATCGAGTCATTAATTACCACGGCATCAAAAAAGCTGGGCATCCTGAATAGGGTGCGTCGGTTCTTTGCGCCCGACCAGCTTTGTCTTCTTTATAAAACACAAGTTCGGTCTTGCGTGGAGTACTGCTCTCATCTTTGGGATGGGCCGGCCCAATACCTACTCGATGCTCTCGATAGGATGCAGCGGCGGGCAGTCCGTATTATAGGCGACTCTAAGGTTACCAGGCACCTTGAACCCCTTCAACTATACTTCGTTTTTTTTAGCATTAGAAAGACCTTTGCAGAACGAGATATAAGGTTTTTTTTACAGGCAAATTCTGCGGATCGAACAGTGAATACGAGTTATTAAATATCACGAATTTATTATCATGCTATATTAATACATACATTACTCAGTGTTGTGAACAGATAAGAAACATAATGTTAGTTAATTTATATTCTAAGATGAAAAGATAAGAATTTTAATAAATTGCGTTTGCAAATTTTCATGGAAAGGTTGTACATTAAAAAACCTAAAGAGGCAGAGTTCTCACACAATTTTAAAATGTCACTGTCACTATCTATCATTCGATTTCATATTGTTGTCGGTTGAGTCGGTTGTGTTTTATATTGCTGTTAGCTTATTTAAAGATTGTTGTTATCGTTTTTGTTCAATTTCGTTATTAATTGTTGATCTATTTATATATTTTGTTTGTTGGTGCATATTTAAAATGGATGATGTCGTAGCCGGTTCCGGCTAACGTTTTTTCATCTCTAAAGAAGAAGCGGCAAAAGCAAAATCCTGTGACTGCCATTGAAAAGCGGATGGTGGTGAATATTTACAAATTAAGAAATGTGCCATAGAAAAGAATATCCCACTAAATCGGACCGTGTGAAAAATACTGCTGAGACTGCTGGCATATCGTTGGCTACAGTATACAACATTTTAAAAGAAAATACATTTTTAAATGAAATTAGATAATGTAATAGATAACACAGTGGAAACATTTATTATAAACGTTGGTGGTTCCGAGTCCTCGGACTCTTCCACTGACAGTGAATAAAACTATGTATGTCATCTCAGTTTTATTTTCTAATTTGTTACCAAATTCAAACTACATTAGAGCGTCCCAGATTAAAGCCGCCTATAATGGCGACAAATACTAAACGACGTTGCCGATGGGTAGGGTTGTCTTAGTATTGTTATCTGCTCAGTCTTTATGACACCGTGTCCGCTTTTAAACCGATAGTTTTAATCCTTAAATGCATGACTTTTAAAAGTATTGGAAGTGCATAATGTAAGCTAGATTAAATATGCAAATATTGTTAAATTTTAGACTGTAAACTTCATTAAATTCAGTAATTGTAAAATAGGTATGATATGAGTTACAAATTTAAAAAAAAATACTTAGTTAAAAACTGCCAAACACTAAACGAAATACTTTCAATATTTATCTTTTTTCTAAATTGCCGCCATCTTGCGTATAAAACACTTAAAACTTTTTTAAATACAGTTTTGCCAACAAATTAATAATACATGTGAAAACTATGCGTTCAGCTATCGGTAAATATCAAATGATATGTATGTAGGTACATAAGTTCCGAGAAATTCAGTGGTATCGGCCTAAATCGAAGAAGGAAGGTTTACGACCACTGCTTCTTTGTTCACCCGTTTGACAGATAATTCTAATCTTAAATAAAACGAAGTATACGTAGGGACATTGGTTCTCTGAGCGTTTTTTATCGCCTGTACCATGGTGAGTGTTCTGAAGAGTTATTTTCCCTCATCCCGCCCTCCCCTTTCCGTTATAAAACCACACGTGCCGGTTTGCGGTGTCACTCCTTCACCGTGGAAAATATTCCCACACGTACTAAGAAATTCGGCAATTCCTTCATATGCCGAACTATAAAAAAGTGGAATTCTTTACCGGCACATGTGTTTCCGCATACCTATAAGTTGGGACCCTTTAAACGAAGCGTGAAGAAGCATCTAGCGGGCCAGCAAGGCGGTGGCAACTAACAGGTTACTGATTGTCTCCTGTTCGTTGCCGCCGCGATTTGGGCTCTACTTTTCACTTACGATCAGGTGGAGTGGAGCCACTTTGTTGTGCCAACATAAAAAAAAAAAAAAAAAAAAAAGGCCAACCGTACGGAGCTCGTTTGAGACGGATCGCTGCCAGGAGTGCAGTGGCTGTCCAGGAGGTCGGCTGCCGTTGGGCGACTTGCTAATTAGACGTTTATATCTGACAGCAACACAACATAAGTGGTATAGTAGGGCCGCTGTATATTGAAATATAAGTGGAATTATTTTCAACAAAATTTTGTAATAGTTGTAATATCACTAATTTTTTTAATATATATTTCATTTAATTTAATTTTCAGTGCCTATTCGTCTGGGATTTGGTGAGCGGCGTTTATAGAACTGAAAAAGTTACTATGACGGAAGACTCGAGTCAAGAAGGTTCCAGAGGTAAAATACAGTCGTACCATCGTCAACACAGTTAACTGACCATTCGTGCATATATGCATCGCAATAAGGGTAACTAGTGGTCAGTTAAGTATGTTACTTACAACGTATCTACTATTTAGGTCCATATAAGAGGGTGAGTTGCACTAAATCGCCAGACATCTTACAATAATAACTTTCATAGTACCGCACCTGCTGAGTAATGTTGGCCTGCAGTGTTATTCACTAAGGAAACCGCCTTGCTGTCAGCGCTGTGTCAGTGCTGCGGCAGCGTCGAGCCTAAAAATGATATTCACTAATGTACTTTAAACGACACTAGTGCTCGGCGACGAATGTGGCGTGAGCTGGAACTACACTGCGTCGAGAGTTTGACGTTTAATGTATGAACTTCGTATTCTCTAACGAAAAACAGCGACGAACTCACCCACAACCTCGCTCACAGCCTCGATTCCTAATGTCAAATAAAACAGCTAGGATTTTAGACAAGGCTGTCTCGTCGTCGAGCCTGTCGACGAACGCAGCATCGAATGTTTGAATAAGAGAATAGCATAGCTGGGCAGTGGGCAGTCTATTTTAGTGTGGTTATTACACTATAAATGCGATTCGCTTTAGATAAACGTCCCACTGTCTCTTTCTGGCGGTGACATGGTGTGGTACAGAATTCAAAGTAACATCAAAAAAATGTACGAAACTGTACGCTAATTAAAGAGAAAACAGTGATAATCCGTCACCACTAGAAAGCATTCTTCCTAGCGGGCGCTATTTATTTCATTATGTAGCGGTCGAGTTATCAATTGTTATGTTAATCAGAAAAGTGTACTTGTAACTTGTAATTTGAGTTACAAGCGTACGATAAACGGGCCCCTGGGGCCCATTTCTCGAACGCTTGTAACTTGTAATACAAGTGGAAGTCTCTTTTTAACACTATTAATTAGATAAGGACTTCCGCTTGTATTACAAGTTACAAGCGTTCGAGAAACGGGCCCCTGGTGGTACTAACCTGGATTGACCCATATATCTGCCTATGTAAGGAATTTATTAAAGTTTTTTTTTTCAGTATCTGGCGCTGATCGAGCTCGGGAGCTTGCGAAAAAACTAGGCCCAATCAATTTGCCGTCCGGCTGTGAGACTAGACTGCTCACTACTCTTACGGGTAACTAATATTCGTATTTAGATCATCTACAACTTACTTTTGTTATCCCTTTGTCTGTGTTTGATAAGGATCCGTACAATAGAATAGGTATTGAACCCAAATCAATTCATAATTTGAATTCAAAATCCATTGTACTGATCCTTATCCATAGACGAGGGGTTAAAGGATAATTAAATGGGTCAATCACCTTTTTTTTGGGTGCGCAACGATCACTATACTGTTTTTGGTATAATATTAGTCTCTATAACGGTCATTAGATATAATATAATTATTGAATCATATAGCAACAGAAAAAAATTACAAATGGTATAATTATTATATTACATAATGGTGCCGTGTGGTGACGGCAGTAAGAATACATTTGTCACCACCCCAACTCCTCCTGCGGGTGTCGTACGAGTCGACTAAGGGATTGAAGTGTCACTGACCATTCTACAAGATTGATGATGGGCAGCAGAGTCATCATAGTGGAGAGATTGCTGCGATCGCCAATCCGCTTGCCTAGCGTGGCGATTATGGGCATTTACCTCCTAATGCGTCTATACGCATAGTTAATAGGAGAGGCCTACGTCCAGCAGTGGACTAACATAGGCTGATGATGATAATGATCATTCATTTGATCTATGATTTCGACACTTGTCAACTAAAATTCAGAACCATTTTTAGATGACAATGATGAAAGGCAAATTAAGATGACTATTGTTCGTAGTAGCCGAGCTATCTATCGCTCGCTTTTGGTGGCTTATAGTATATTAATTCAACAGGGCGGTCGTTAAAAAGACTGACAGACGTGGACAACTGTATAGAGATCACGAAGAACCACCCGGACAGCTCGGAGTCAGAATCGGAGCCCGAAGACGAAGACTCCGACTGAATTAGTATGCCTTCCGATTTGTAAATATTAGGGTAAGATTATCTACACTCCACCTAGGCACGTTAACCTTTGGTATGACGGAATGTGGGTCTTTACTCTGTCTGGTTAGGTATTTAACTAAATATGAACAATCTTGCAGTATCTTTTTATTGAAAAATGCATTTCTAAATCCAAACGTGAATCAAAACAATGTAAGCCACAGTATTTCCTTGTTATAACATATATATTTTCTAAAACTTACTTTCTAACCGTGGTTTTCAATAAAAAAAATACTGCAAGATAATTTACATTTAGTTAAATACCTAATCAAACAGTGTACAGGTATCTCTTTATACAACCAGAACCCGAATTAGTTTAAGGATCTCCCTCTTTTTTCTATAATTCTTGAAAGTATAAATTACGCCGAGAATCTTTTACTACAACGTAACTAATAAATAATACAATATTTCTGCCCTCAAACAGCACTTTGCCGGCCGCTGCGCTAAACTAAGTTGCCGCCTGCCGGCTCCGTTTTAAGCAGAAAAATAATATACATACCTCGGCCGTTAAATGGGAAAGCCTCGGATCACATGTTTGTCAGCCTCGGCTTCGCCTCAGCCTACAATTACACGTCATCCGAGACATTTCCCACTTAAACGGCCTTGGCATGTAATCTACTATATTATTATCTATAGGCATATAACGATTAGAATGGAATAGCGTTATCTACCTCCAGCATACCAATGGTAAAACGTAATGTCACGACTATCTTGAAAAACTGGCCGTCAATTATAATGTATTGCCACGTAAAAAGGTGTCTTTTCCTGACATTAACGGATTTTTCCGCGAACCTAGTTAACAAAAATACTGGCATATATTGTACAATGACAATTAAGCCTGTGTGTTTCCGGATAGTGCGAGGTGTCGACGGATTTGAGGAGTGGCTTTTCAAAACGGCTTATTTCCACTTTGTCAAGAGATTATTTCTCTTACAAAAATATACAAAAAATAACTCTAGTTGACATAGTGTAAATTAGCCCTTTTGAAAAGACGCTCTTCATTTATATTTATAGATATAGTGAGCAATCTTTCCCTTTCGTATTATGAGGGATACGTCCGTTATCTTTCTGTCTCACTGAAGTTCATAGTGACTGCAGTATGAATTCGGACGTATCTGTGAAAACTCCAAGAGAAAGGATTATGCACTATCCATCTTACCTTATTCATAAACGTATCCTAAAATAACGACCCGCTAAGTATGTATTTTTTCCCCTCACTAGCTCGTAAAGCGCTCGTTTATCCTTTAATACGAGCGGGTAAAAACGCATCTTATTCACATGTGTGGCAAAGTAATGACCTTGGAGCGTAGCGCGAAGTAGCATTCTTTTAACAGATAACAAAACGTAAAATGCTCATGTCGTTCCACATTAATTATAATTAAATAATTTGTTTGAGAATTTAGTGAAAATACAACTTTAGATATTACGATGAATTTAACACATAAATTCTAAAATTCCATAAGTAACCTTTTGTTTTAGTGAATAATGATAAGATGACTTGACGCAATAACAAAACGCAAAAAATGTCAACTAACGAATCCTTTCGCTTGCTCGTGCTTCAATTTCATACTCGCGGGTAAAATACAACTTTGCACCCTTGTATAACAAATAACTATTGAGCCTTTCGATCTTATAGATAGACATATTGATAAGACAGAAATGAACAAACAATACTTAGCGGCTTGTTAAGTTAGTAGACGTTTATGAATAAGGGGGTTAATCTGTAGGTGTAGGTATTATTTGACGGGCAAAAAAGCCATACTATAAGCTATATTATAGCAGCTACTCATGTTTCCACGATCAGTCTGACCAAAAGAGACAGTTTAATGGTATGAGTGAGATAGAAATAATTGTAATTTCGTCCTTTTTGGTCGGCTAAGCTAGTAGAGTTTAAGTGTTAGTAAAACTAATAAAATAGGTCACACAGCCGTTGCACAAACGTTGTTTTTATTGTCACTAGAACTATTTATTGAGCTACTTGAAAATAACGGCTAGCTTTTGAGCAACGACTATTATGTTTGAAATAGGTCAAAAGGTAGGAAATGAGATCCTGGTGCCTCATTGTATAGTCAACCAAGTCATTAGTCATGGATTGAAGTGTAAATCGAATAACTGGTGGTAACTTACTCACTGTTGGAAGTAAAAACCGACATGTATCAAACAAAATAGATCATTCTCTTAGATCTAGTTTTTTTTAGAGTATACAAACTTGTTTTAACCCCTGGAGTGCCTTCTGTGCCTAGTAACGGATACGTCACAACTCACAAGCCATTTGGACTATAGTTTAAAATAATCAAAGTCTTTAATCGACAAGTAAATTTTGGACAGCGGCGTTCCAGGGGTTAATGGTTAACTTCCAATCCAGCGCTCACGATTATAGATTCAGCCAAACCTCCAAATTTAAGTTATAATATCAATGGAATGGCTGAAACACTAGAATGATTTTTTCAACCCACTTTAAAAAAAGGAGGTTCTCAGTTAGACTATGTTTTTTATTATTTTACTTATTACTTGCTGCTGTAATGGTGCCGAGGTAAAGTTGTATAAAGTGTAAAAATGAGTATGTACATTCTTCAATTAGTCTTTATTTTCTGTAATATGAAATGATGCCGAGGTTATAATAGTAACGCAAAATCTATTTCTGTTTTTTTACAGTGCGAGGTGCTTATGATTTATTTTTATACTAAAATTCTAGCTTTGTAAAGCTCAATTGCATTGAAATCTGCCCATATGGAACGCGCATTCATGGAAAGCGCAGTACTTCATAGGTAAAAAGACGATATAATGAGCTATATGCAGCCCTCATTTGACTCCTTCGTGTTACGTAACGTGGCCTCTGTTAGCAACAAAGAATTCTTCTCTTAAAAGCCGACACAAAAAGAGATGGGTGCTTTATTGCAAACAAAATGTCATAATTAGAAATAGTGTAAATTTTATTGGCACATCCAGATTTTTCTTTCATCCCAATGACATGTCTTGGGAAGTGCCAAGTACTACATAATTTAAGTTTTTGCTTGGAATTATTTGAGGTGTACGAAAAACGAAAATTTAATGACAATTTTAGTGTACGTTCTCAGATCGATATTTGAACGAATTACGAATATTGTCACAATTGTTCATCTCAAATAATTTTCAATGTACCCAACTCTATTACATTGCATTTATTTTTCTCGTAAAGACTAATGGTAAAGTGTGAACGTAGCAATATTATAATAAAACTACTAGTAATATTCAACGACTTATGAAGTAATCGTAATCCTAAGGAATTATTAATATTAACGAAATCGCGCAGTATTGTCAATCAGCAAGGCGCATTAAACAAATTCTAGAGAACATATTATCAGACTTATCAGATATGTATAAAGTGTTAGTCAGTGTACTTTGTTGGTGATAATGATGACGCGACTTTTTACAAATATTAATATATGACGGGTCCACGGAAAGAACGGTCTAGTCAATTCAAATTACTGAAGGAAAAACCACCTTACTTTTAACAGAATAAGGTGTCAATTTGTCCTGATTTTTTTAAACACTGGACGTATTTTTTTCCGTGGACCCTTCATGTATGTATTTACTTACATGTTAATGACTTTACCCATTTTGTTTTACTGGTCAATACATTTTTTTTTCAAGATGAATGTATCTTACACGTAAAAAGTAAATTCTTACGCGCTCATGTTTGTAAGAATTGTGGTTTGTGGTGATGAATCTAAGCTCATTGTAAGGTTGTGAACGTTTGACTGCAGTTGTGTTTAAATGAAGTGCCTCTTGTCTTGATTAGTTAACCTGTGAAGAGCACGGCCGGTACTGCCAAAATATCACATCAAAAGAAATTTTGAAACAGTAAAAGTATATTAGTGTTCAACGCGATATCGTTCAACCCATTTATTGACGCTTCTATAAAGTAGATATGTAATTAAATTTAACACTGAAATTAATTTGCAAAAATTTGTCAACGAGCATACAAAATGTAAAAATGTTAATGTGTAATCACAAGATGAATGTTTATAGTACTGTCACAAATGGTATTGTAAGATCAATTTCATCATAATTTTCTGTATTATCATAAAGTCATAATGATTAATGGTCATCCCACACTGGATGTTATTTCTGTTATATAACGTTATAAAACAAAGTGTGACAAGGATAATGTTATGGTTATGGAATACTAAAATGTCAAAGAGAGAAAGATGATGTTATATAACATTTTGTATCACCAGTGTGGGGTGGGATCACCATTAAACTCTTCTTATTGTTACTCTGTTATGTAAAAAGTAAGCTGGGATGTATGTGCGGTTCTTTAATTATTGTGAACGCTATAATTTAATGTTAAGTCGCTCAAAATTTGTTTGAACAATAAAACAAAAGAAATTTGAAATAAAATTGATCTAAACAAACTTCCACGTGAACTAAAGAAAGTTACTGGACGTACTGTAAATATTTTGAAATTATAATAAAGGCACTGGGTATAATTTACTTGCCATGATATTGTACTTTATGAAGTATGAAAATAAAAATCAATAAATCGAACGAATAAAGTTTTATTTTACTGGTAAAATTAAGTAGGTACCTATTTTGTGTTTTAATTAACACTCAACATCTGTATAGTTGTTGATTTCTAAGAAGGAACATTTGGCAGATTAGAAATGAGCCTAATATAATGACGTTAAGTCTATCAGAAAAATTGTGAGTTTTACCCTCTTATAACTGTCAAAACTTCATTTTTAGTTCTCCGGTACAGTCACGTCTAATAATATGTATACATTTCGGAACGTATGTCAAAGGCATAAGGATCAAAATCGTATGCATATTATAAGAGCCGACCGTACTATAGATATTGTGTTCTACAGTGTGCTGTCACTTCTGATAATAATGGTACGCTATATACTACCTTAGTGTTGAGGTACTAAAGTCGCGTATACATAATTTTGATATTGATATTATCAGGCCCCTATTTCAACATAATGACAGGTGCTACAATTGTAAAATTACAGTTTTTCCTATTGCAGGCGTCCGTAGGGTACGGTTACCACTTACGATGGCCTGGGCCGTGTGGTTGTTTGCCACTGATATCAAATTTATAGCAAGAACTTAAAAATCAATTATAAATACCTACTTGCGAAGCAAAATTACAATTGTCACAAAAAACACGGCAATTGTAGCGAATTTCTGACACAGCTCATGTCAAGAATTAACGAAAATTGTTCTAAGCCTTATGACAATTGCTTTCCAAAAGTAAAAAGAAGTTTATTAACGATGTAATAACGTTATTAGTTCACTGCGGTAGAGGGTATTTCGACACCTCACAAAGTACGGTTAAGGCCATAGTCGGATTTTCATAGTAAGTCAGCCTTTAAATCAACCAGACTCTAGTATTTTTTTGTGAGTACCTCTTATGGTGAAGAATATTTCTGCTGAGTATCAACGTCCTATCGGTGACAGTTTTTGACTTATGATTTTTTTTAGTTTTTTCTTTAATGTGTTGTATCTCAGGATGTATAAAAGCGAATTGCTTCAAATTTTGAAATAATGTTCTTTATTTAGATATGCATCGAATTTAAAAAAATGAATATCGATTGTCGTATAAAAAAAAGAAAAAAAAGACCAAAAAATTTTTCATAATTTTTTTTTGTGTACCTATGAAGTAGTGACACCTCTATTTTCTTTTTCTAATTATAGACCATACATTGGCCTACTAGTTGCCTAAGTATCAAAATTTTCCAAGCGGTACTTCTTACCAAAAATCGGCAATATGTGTGGTCAAGTTCTGCATTCAATCGGTGTTTTTTCAATGTAAGTAGTATACAAACTCTTCATTTATATTTGAGTTTTCATATCAGGTTATCTTATTTAAGAGTAAATGCTAATGACAACTTAATGTCATCATGATGCAAGCTGTTTATTTCATATTTTTTTCTTACCCTTATCTTTTTTTAAATATTTGCTGCAGCTCTTGCACTTTTTATTAATATTTCCATGAAACGGATTCATTGCAGTTAAATATTATCGAGATACGCTAGTTGAAATGGTAAACGGCCGATTAATAATGAAATAAACAGCTTGCATCATGATGACATTAAGTTGTCATTAGCATTTACTCTTAAATAAGATAACCTGATAAGAAAACTCAAATATAAATGAAGAGTTTGTATACTACATTGAAAAACACCGATTGAATGCAGAACTTGACCACACATATTGCCGATTTTTGGTAAGAAGTACCGCTTGGAAAATTTTGATACTTAGGCAACTAGTAGGCCAATGTATGGTCTATAATTAGAAAAAGAAAATAGAGGTGTCACTACTTCATAGGTACACAAAAAAAAATATGAAAAATTGTTTGGTCTTTTTTTTTTCTTTTTTTTATACGACAATCGATATTCAGTTTTTTAAATTCGATGCATATCTAATTAAAGAACATTATTTCAAAATTTGAAGCAATTCGCTTTTATACATCCTGAGATACAACACATTAAAGAAAAAACTAAAAAAAAACGTATTTCAAAAACTGTCACCGATAGGACGTTGATACTCAGCAGAAATATTCTTCACCATAAGAGGTACTCACAAAAAAATACTAGAGTCTGGTTGATTTAAAGGCTGACTTACTATGAAAATCCGACTATGGCCTTTACTAGTTAAGCTAATTGCCGCAGCGAAGGTGTTAATTACCTAACTACAACTACACTCAACCAATTGAAACTCAGGAACTTTGTCAAAGTGACGCTGAAAATCAAATTGTAAGGAACCTCTTACTACTTGTCATTTTGACAAGGTTCTAGAGTGGCCTAGGATTCCAATTCGTTGACTGTAAATAATTACTTAATTAGGTAGGTATCACTGTAATTATAGGACGTACAAGAAAACGACGCTGACATGTGTTTTTCACTGTTTATTACAATTTCATTAAACAGTAAGGTTTTGACAGAAGGTACTTTATTAATGCATTTAAAATTAGGATAAATTCTCAAGATAATTAATATCAGTAGTATTGATTGAAGCTGTTAAGTAGTTGTGTCCATCTTCTATACATAGTTAGTAATTGTCTTGAAAATTATGAATAGGGATAAACTTGTTTACAAACTACATTTAATTGTTAAAATAATTAATGTAGATGCCCTTGTACCTATCAAATGCCCCCAAGGCTCACTTCATCACTGTCATTGACACCTCAAACCTATAGAGAAATAATTATGTAGAAAACAAGACATATGTATAAAGGAAGTTTATTGTTTATCTTACATTAAATACATTAATTCAAGCTACCTGAGGGTAGCAGTCTGTACTTAAAATTTGCAATTCAAACCAATCCTTTTACTATATGAAAGATGAAAGCTTAATTAGTAAAAAAATATTTACAGTCCATAAAAATAATAGAGTATATCACAACACTAAACCACAGTTTCCATACTAAGTTAATCTGATTGTTATTTTGGGAAAGTTTTTAACTACTAACATTTTAATTTGAATGCCAAGCTCTTAACCTTTTCGCCACCATGTCTAAAAAGATATGGCCTGCCATCCACATCAAGACTTCATATAAAGCGATTGGCAGCAGAAGGGTTAATTTAACTCTCATGCTAACTCCTGACAACAGTACAAACAAATGGATGCTTGCATGAGGAAAGGAT